>CALSCE010005794.1:213648-225978 GCA_943593645.1 Bovichtus variegatus
CACACACATCACACACATCACACACACATCACACGCACACACATCACACAGAGCACACACACACACACACACACACACACACACACACACACACACTCGTATTATTCTCAGAAATCACTTTATATATTTTATATATATTTACACAATCATGTTTGGTTCGTCTTTGTTTTGATTGACAGGTTCATAAAAAACTTCTGATTAATATTTATAACTTTTTTCATGAAAATTAAGGGTTTTTTTACATTCAAGCTTTTTTCATGAAATTTTTTTGTATTTTTTGACCTTGTGTCTTAATCTTAAATCCTCCAACAGAGAACTGATTCTTACCGATGGGGTCTCTGCAGAGTACGGGGTCAGAGGGCACGCTGGGCAGGCCGCAGCCGGCGGCGTTGGCAGCGATGACCCTGAACTGGTACGTGGATCCCGCCTGCACGCTCAGCACTTCATAGTTGTTGCCCAGAGGCAGCGCCCGGATGGCCTCGCGGTTGGCGCGGGCCCAGCGTTTGCCCGTCGTCTCCTTCTTCTCCACGTAGTATCCGGTGATGGGGGAGCCGCCGTCGTACTTCGGCTCTTCCCAGTTGACGGTCATGGAGTCCAGAGAGACGTCCGTCACGGTCGGCTTCTCACACTGACCCGGGACGGCTGCGAGAGGGCGGAGCGTCAGTCCAACATCAGCAGCAGCACTCGACTTATGATGTCATTAATGTTCATATTTACAAAGAGCTTCAGGAACTGATGTTGACGTCTCAACTCAAAGTGACTTCATAACTAAAGTTCGTCAAGGTCAATGTGAAAAGATCTTTAGAAGCCAAAAGAAGTTGACGACTTTCTTTATTGTTGTATTTACTTGTTTTAAACATTGATTTTTTCGTATGTACGTTTTTAATTTTTTATGTGATCTTGTTTTATCTTTGTGTAGATACAGAAATAAATCCAGAGCTGCTACATTATGGCAAAAATCATAATCCCGATTCAATGTTGAGATCATTATTATTTTAATTATTATTATTATTTAAAGTCTTTAGGACCATCATGCATTTATTAAACTTAAAAAAAAAAGTTATGTATTTTTTTTAAATCAGATTTTCTTGAACTTTAAATATAATTCAACTGTAAAACATTTTATTTTGATAAATAAAAATTAAGAATATATAATACTATTTTTTTTATTTAAAAAAAACAAATCAGTTAAATAAATAAGTAAATAATGAACTATTGTCAGGTAAGTGCACTTCCACAACCTGCTGAAAACTACGGAACAAATATTGAACATTTTGGTAACGATATTGAACATCTGTGACGCCGGTCGCGGCTGACAGGAGAGGGTGCGCTGGATTTATGACACAAGTGAAGTTTGACGGAGACGATGAACTTACTGAAGAGGTTTCTGGCCTTCTCCGGCTCGCTGACCAGCGGGGGCCCGACTCCGAACTTGTTCTGGGCCATGACCCTGAACTCGTACTCGTGGTTCTCCGTCAGCCGCGTCACCACGTAGGCGCACTCCTTGGGGTCGTTGGAGATGTGAACCCAGGACTTCCTGTTCTCCTCGCGCTTCTCCACCACATAGTTGGTGATCTTGGATCCGCCGTCGTCTTTGGGGGCGTTCCAGGCCAGGCCGATCCGCTCCGCAAACACCTCGGTGAACTTCAGGGGTCCCTCAGGCGGGCCGGGGGGTCCTGCAGGGCAGGGAGGGAGGGGGAGGGAGGAGGGAGGAGGGAGGAGGGAGAGAAGGAGGGAGGACAGAGGAGGGAGAGAGGAAAGAGGTTTTAGAATTAAATATTCATTCATATGAAGAATGAATAAGAATAATAAAGAAATATTAGCTACAGGTAATAGGTAAGGTAAGGAAGGTATATAATAATAATAATAATAATAATAAACATTAAACATTTTGAATATGAAATATATATATATATATATATATATATAAATAATATATAAATATATAATAAGATAACAAAGTTAACAGTTTGCATCATAGTCAAAATCAGTGATAATATTTTTACCTTCAATAATAACTGCATGTGTCATTTTTCACAATATATAATTCTCAAAGTCTGGGCGACCATAGAATAAAATATATATATATATATATATATATATATGTGTTCCTCACCGAACACGCTGAGCTTGATGTCCTTGCTGGCGCTGCCCAGGCTGTTGGTGGCCGTCAGGCTGTAGAGGGCGCTGTCGTGCCGGCTGGCCTGCTGGATGAGCAGCGTGCACTTGTCCTGCGTCACCAGTTTGTTCATGTGCTGGTCGTACTGGACGGCGGCCTTCTCCTCGGGTTTGGCCAGGCTGGCTTTCTTCCAGGTGAGCGTGGGGAACGGACAGCCGCTCACCCTCGCCACGATGCTGATGTCACAGTCCTCCTCGCCCTCCATGGCCTCACGCAGCTCGATGGTGGGAGCGCCTGCAGGAAGACAGGGGAGGCGTTATGAAAGGAGCCTAAAGGTGAACTCACACTCCACCGACATTCCTGTCACTGTATTTGGGTTCTTCCACGAAACATATTCACAGCAGCAGCAGCACAAAAAGGCATTCAATCATAAATAGTTACAGCCTGATAACTGGCTTCAAAGACATTCATGAGATGGAAAAACAAACTCTCCTATTAAAATTGAGAATATAATCATGAATCGCAAGATGCACCAAATGGAAGCACATTCCTGAAAAAGTCTAACTGTGTAAAGAAGGAAACCAAAGGAGTCGAACACAACATCCTGAAAGCTGAGAGCAAATATGTTGTGTCCTAAAAATATTGAACTTTAAAACTCCGTCCTGTGATTGGCTAAAGCGGCCGTCACTTACATGTCTGGTCCTTGATGACCAGCGGTCCAGCGGTGGCGGAGGGTCGGCTGGGTCCGGCGGCGTTCACAGCTTTTACTCTGAACTCGTATTCTCCTCCCTGCAGATCAACGACAGTCAACAGTGAGTCTTCATCATCTTCATCTCAAAGTGATTCATTCATTAAAAGTTGTGAAGACACCACAAATCAAAAATATCTGGATTTCTCAAGCAGGAAAACATTAAGTGCACAATTACTTTGGGAGTTCCTCAGGGTTCGATTTTGGGCCCATTTCATTTGTGACATTAAATAACAAACTTTATTTAAACGTATTTTTTTCCAAAACGTTAAAACACATTATGACTGAACACAGATACAGTAGGTAAAAAGAATAAAAATAGAACAAATATTATGGACAAATACAGCAATGAAACAGAAAGGTGGAGTTAAAAATGTTTTTACTTGAACATGACCCCTTTACAGATTAATAAGAAATATATTTGACGCACACCATCCTCAGCCACGGCTGACGAGACTCCGAGACAAATTCAGTTTGTTTGTCTGTCTGTCAGCAAGATTACAGAAAAACTGCTGGCCTGGTTTTCATGAAACTTGGTGGAAAGGTGAAGCATGGGCGGAGGATGAGCCATTTCATTTGGAGCGTATCTGAATCCACGGGGCGGATACATGCATTACTATTTATTTACGTCTTTACCGTCCACGGTTCCTGTCAGTGAAAGATTGTCTGTATCCGCTCTGAAATGTGATGAGTGTTTCTCCGTGCTTCATGCTACACCCTTACACCAAGTCTCTGAAAATCGGGCCAGTCGTTTTTTCCTTAATCCTGCTGACAAACAGACAAACCAAACCGGAAAAAAAACCTCCTTGGCGAGGAAATAAAGTGAACGTACACATCATTTACTAACACCAAAATGTTTCTCTTTAAAACCAGCCACGGACTCAGACTCTCTACATTCAGGAGAAATAAACTGAAAGCAATGGCTGCCTGGACGGAGAGAAAAATGTAAGAAAATGAAAAAAATGAGAAAATGGACATAGACCGACCTCCTTCAGGTCCTCCACCACGAAGCCAAGCTCCTCCACGTCTCTCGAGTTGCACTGCTTCCACGTCTCCTTCTCTTTGCCGCTGGTGTCCCAGCTCAAACGCTCGATGATGTAATGCTTCACCGGAGAGCCACCGTTGTTTTTGGGAGCCTCCCAGCTCAGAGTGACTGTGTTCTTTGTCACCAGGTTGATCTTCACCTTGGTGGGGGGGTCGGGGGGGTCTGAGGGAGAGGAGCACAAAGAAGAGGAGGATTAGCATGAGTAACGGCAGCTGTATCTCTGGAGTCGGATCAGCAGGTGTGTCCTCACAGATGGGGTCTCTGGCCCGGGCAGGGTCGGTGGTGACGGTGAACGGCCCGAAGCCAAGTCTGTTCTCCGCTCGGACCCTGAACAGGTAGTCCTGACCTTCCAGCAGCCCCGGCACCACGTAGGCCTGGCTGGCACACGCTGCATTCACCTGACACACAGATCAAGCCACCATCAGTTCATCAATCACAGTCGAGTTGATCATTGTGTTTTCTTTTGTTCTAAAACTCAACCAGTGATTTCTTTTCTAAAATAATTAAAGAAACTTGGAAGAAAACATTGAATGCTGAAGCAGGTTACCTTCGTCCAGGCTTTGTCAGTGACACATTTCTTCTCGATGAAATAGCTCTTGATTCTCTCTCCTCCATCGTTGTCTGGGAGTTTCCAGATAATCCTCATGGTCGCGCGGGTGATGTCAGTAACCCTCAGCTCCTTTGGTGGTCCAGGGACGTCTGCAGCGGAGAAAGATACAGAATGAGATCAAAGCACAAGACAACAATGACTCAAGAAACTCTGCCACTCGAGATATAGAGACAAACAACGTGGACATACCGAGGACATTGACTCTGACGTTGACGTGTTTCTGTCCGGACTTGTTCTTGGCGGTGATGGTGTAGCGCCCAGAGTGACTCCTCAGACTGACGGGGACGGTCACAATGGATGTGGTGTCTGTGGACTCAACCTGAATACACAAAAACAGTTTGACAATGAGACTTAAACCCATAAAACATGAACACAACTGACCTTTATAGAAAATAGTGTTGTATTCAATGTGCAATTACAAACAAACAACAGCATATTCGTAGCATCGGTTGCTGGTCTCACCTCGGAGTCGACAGGCAGCGTGTGCAGTTTGTTCTTCTTGTGGGACTTGGCTTTGCCAGTGAAGTCCCAGGTCACTTTGGGAGCGGGACGGCCCTTAATGGTGGCGGGGATCCTGAACGGATCTCCAGCACGGATGCACAGCAGGTCGTCGACCATGATGTCGATGGAGATGGAAGGAGGAACTGTCGAGTACGAAACATCAGTAGCAACATCAGTGACATACACAGATGAAGGACAATGATAAAAGTGATCATCTATTTATTGCAGTAGGACTTACGCTTGATGTCCTCAACCAGAACCTCGCTGGTGCGGGGGCTGGGGTCGGACTCGCCAATGTCGTTGACAGCGATGATCCTGAAGCGGTAGCGTTTCAGCTCGCGGAGGGTGGGCATAGTAAACTCAGTGTTGGGGACGAGGGAGTCGAGGTCGTTCACCCTCTGCCACCCGGATGAGCCCTCATCCTGGATCTCGATTATGTAGCCCTTGATGGGACTTCCTCCGTCCCTCTCCGGTGGCTTCCAGGCCAGAGTGACGCTGTGCTTCGTCTTATCAGCCACCTCGGGAGCAGCGGGCATGCTTGGAGGAGCTGGAGTAGAGAGCAGCAGTTTGTAAAAATAATAACCAATTTGGGAAAATCTAATTAATCATCTTCCAAAATACAGAGGAACCATTCAGCTCAAGTTTACTGATCTGGTCAAAGGACTTTGATTAGTTATTTAAGTTTAGTTCGATATGCAGGATTTTTTAAAAGCTTGTTGTTTTACTCACTGAGTGGATCGACAGCAAACGCAGAGTCGGACGGTCCGCTGAAGGGTCCAGTTCCCGCAGAATTGCAGGCAGCAACTCTGAACTCGTACTCTGTTCCTTCGATCAGACGGTTCGCCTGGGAGAGTGAGAAGGATGAAGGCATTTATCAGACTCCTGTGGCCACCAGGCCTTCCTTTCTGAAGGTTTTCTAAGGGTTTGTAATGGATCTTCCCAAAGGTCCGCATTAGACAAGAGCTAAAGGTCTACACAGGGCCAGCCTAAAGATTTTTGATGGACCATTCAAAGACTCTAATGGGCTCCTAAAGCTCTGAGACAGGTCTTACAAGTTTGTCACGGACCTTCCTTAACATCTCTGACAGGCCTTCCTAAAAGTTAATGGCAAGCCAACCTAAAATGTCTACAAGTCTGTTTGGGTTTACCCTGAGGTTCTATTTTGGTTTGTAGGAGGTCGTCAAAAGACGGGTTCAAATGCAGATCCTACACTTGCCAGGTTAAAATAATGTCAACACTTAATTCTGTGTTAAAACAAAAATAAAGCCCCAGCAGCTCACCTGGTGCTCCCAGCCTTTCATGCCCCTCTTGGTGACCGGCATCTTGTTGACTTTGGCCCAGTAGGCAGTGCCTTTTTCCCTCTTCTCCAGCCAGTAGCCAATAATCATAGAGCCGCCGTTGTCTCTGGGAGGCTCCCAGGTTATGGTCATGGAGGTCTTGGAATACTCCGCAATGGTTGGTTTCTCTGGAGGGCCAGGAAGGCCGAATGGATCTGTGATCAAGACTTCCTCCGTTGCACAGGGGTCAGATATACCGTAACGATTCTCGGCTTTGACCCTGAACAGGTAAGGCTTGTTGGTCTCCAGGTTCCACACCTGCAGGAGAGGGAGGTGGTGGTCCCATTAGAGTGAAATAGAACTTCAAAAGCCTATGACGACCCACTATTATTATTATCGTTTCTATTATTATTATTATTATTATTATTATCAGGACATACCCCGAATTTCTTCTCGATGATGCTGCTGTTAACCTCCACCCACTGTGGTTCAGGTGGAGCTTCCTGTCCTTCTTCCAGCTCCGGTTCCTCAGTCACCACTTCCTTCTTCTCAACAATGTAGTTGGTCAGCTCGCTGCCACCATTATCCAGAGGTGCGTCCCACTGTAAGTGGCAAGACTCTGCCCTGATGTTGGACACGGTTATATTCCTGGGTGGAAGTGGTCGGTCTGAGAGGAGAGCAAAATAAAGTTAGTACATTCATTATTTTACTTTTCTGCCTCTGATCGAGTCCGTGGCACGTTTCAACTCACCCAGCACCATGACAGAGATGGTGTGCTTGGCCGAGCCCATGTTGTTGGAGGCACACACAGTGTAGCTGCCGCGGTCCCTCCTGTTGGCTGCTGGGATGGACAGCTTGGTCTTTGCATTCATCCTGCCGGTAACCTCCGTCTCCAGCAGCAGAGTCTCGGTGGGCTCCTCGATCAACACGTCATCCTTGGACCACTCGATCTTAGGGATGGGGAGGCCGAGGACATCAGCGGGAATCTCAATGGGCTCGCCCTTCTTAACGGTGATGCAGTCGCCCTTGAAGTGCTTCAACATGTGGACCTCAGGAGACACTGAGAGGGACAGGACGGGAACAAAACAAAATCAGCACACCATCAGCATCCCTGAAGGTTTGATCCTATTTATATTCTAATACATCTTGAGAAATATCTGCCTCGGACCCTTTGTTGAATGTAAAAGTAGGGTTTCAAAGACCATTCCTAACATTCGGTCATACCTTCGTCGTCCTGGATGACCACATTCAACGGAATAGATGGCTCGCCCTCT
This sequence comes from Bovichtus variegatus, assembly GCA_943593645.1. Lineage (NCBI taxonomy): Eukaryota > Metazoa > Chordata > Actinopteri > Perciformes > Bovichtidae > Bovichtus > Bovichtus variegatus. The sequence continues at coordinate 221,223 of CALSCE010005794.1, forward strand.
CCGATTAGATTGGTACACTTGATCCTGAACTCATACATCCAGTCCTCTTCCAGGCCCTCCACAGTCATGGTCATGTTGGGGCAGATCTCAGTGTTGCAGGGCTCGAAGGCCTGCTGGTCCTGCCTCTTCTTCTCAACAAAGTATCCAATGACTGGGCTGCCGCCGTCATTACGAGGTGGCTTCCAGGTCAGTGTGATGGAGTTCTTGGTGCGCTCTGTGTAGTGGAACTTCTCGGGGTATGAAGGTGGGCCTGCAGAACCACAAAAATCACTTTTAAACCAACGACTTAAGTCCTGGTCTGCTCACAAGAGAGAATTGTAGACATTCATTTCTGAATCAAAACCAAGTGATTCTTTCTGAAGGTCTATGTGAAGGAACTTCGCCAATGTCTGCATCAGACAAGAGCTAAAGGTCTACAAAGGGACATCCTAAAGGATTTTAGAGGACCATTCTTAAGGTCTGCAACAGACCTTTTTGAAGGTTTGTGATGGATTGGACCTTCCCAAAGGTCTTGAATCAGGCAAGAGCTAAAAGTCTACAAAAGGACATCCTAAAGGTTTTTAAAGGACCATTCTTAAGGTCTGTAAGGTTTGTGATTGACCTTCCCAAAGGTCTGCATTAGACAAAAGTTAAAGGTCTGCAGACTGCACTCACCCTGTGGGTCAACAGCCTTGATGGGTCCCAGCTCTACGGGCGGGCCCATGCCGTACTTGTTCTTGGCGATGACACGGAACATGTACTCCTGTCCCTCCATGATGCCAACGCACTCGCACTTGGACGAGGCGGTTTCAACGGGCTGCCTCCATGTGTGCATCTTGGCGTCTCTCCGCTCCACGATGAAACCGATCAGGTCGCTGCCTCCGTCATCGTCTGGGTCGTCCCAGTTCAGGAAGATCATCTTGCGGGTGACGACAACGGGCTTCAGGTCTGTGACGGGTCCGGGGACATCTGAAGATAAAACAATATTAGCATTTTTATATATTTGCATCTATTAATTACAAGTTAACCGTCAACTTTTTATGGTCAACTCACCCATGACCTCCACTCTGGTGGCCGCACCCTTGATGCCGCTGGGGTTGCAAGCGGAGATATGGTACTTGCCGCAGTCCTTCCTCTGGGCGTTCTTGATTGAAACAACGCTGTCGTTGCCCTCAGTGAGGATCTCCACGCGGTCTTTGTCAGGCTTGGCGTCATCCTTGGTCCAGCTGATGAACGGGTAAGGTTTACCTGTGACTGTAGCAGGTACACGGAGTGTCTCTCCGGCTCTGATGATCACGCCGGCCTTGATGGACAGATCCATTTCAATCACCGGCGGCTCTGTGGAGGTCAACAAGGAATAAAAAGCTTTGAGTGGTCAACACTGCACAACACAACATAGGACCGAATTAAATCCCAGTTTCAGTCTCTTTTATGTTTTCACTCTGTTTTGTTTCTTTTCCCAGCTGACCTGCAGGATTCCTGACAAACACGGACTCTGTGAATCCTGGCGTTCCCTCTCCGGCAGAGTTGCAGGCGATGACTCTGACCAGGTACTTGGCTCCCTCACGGACTCCAAAGACAGTGAAGGCCCGGGACTTCCACGGACGCTCTGTAGACCTGGACCAGTCCTTGCTACCAGCCATGGCCTGAAGAACCACAGAACAAAGAAACATTAGTCCAAACTGAATTCAAGTCTGATTTAACAGATATGAGCCTGCAGGGAGCTGAAAAAGCTCTGACCTTATCCACGTGGTATCCCAGGATCTCTCCTCCGCCGTTGTCCTTCGGTGGGTCCCACTCCACGTCGATGGAGTGGTCGGTGGTCACTACCACACGGGGAACTGGAGGTCCAGGAGGTACTAAAGTGTCACAAACAAACACAGAAGTTACCTCTGAGACTATAGTTACAATAGTAAGATAAATAATCTTGTTGTGGAATCTTTAACTTGCACTGTACTGTTGTTCCACTTTTCTGGTTTACATACAAAATAATGGGGAAAGCACAAGTGTTGTAATGTGTTTGCATGGTAGTATATGGTCCTTCATTTTAAGACTATAATCCTGCAAATAACCCCCCATGTTTACCAAATGTATCGGTAATCTGATTACGTGTTTTTTTCTGTAACAGACTTTATTTCGCATCTTAATTCTGTTACCTCCCAACTCTGCATGGTAATGATTCTTATGATGCTTCTTTGTGATTCTAGTTTTTGGATTAGCAGTTTTTGAAGTATTTCTAAATGTTTCATTATTTATAAAGGCGCCCACACGGAGATGACTCCACTTTGACCGATATAGAAACACAGGGTTTAGGTTTCACGTACAGATCGGCGCCTGGGCCGTCTTGGGTTCGGAGGGCAGGCTGAACTTCCCGGGGCCGGCCTGGTTTTCAGCTGCCACCCTGAAGATGTAAGTCAGCCCCTCCAGGAGACCTTCCACGTCCAGCTCAGTGTCGGCGACGATGTTCCTGAAGATCAGGACAGAAGGGAGCGTTCAGAAAACCAGAAATATGGTATCAATGTCTTTTCATATTTCTCCAAACATCAGTAATATCCACGGTTTTCCGAGTCTCAGTGTCAGAAATAGTCGAGATGCACACATTGACATTTTCTTTGCTGATTCTGATTTTCTTTCTTTCTCAGAACTATGATTGACAGCAAACATTTTTGTAACTTTTCTTTCATTAAAAACTGAACTTCAACTGTATGGTCATGACAAAACATTGACTCGTTTCAAGACTTTCTCTCACTTTCACTATCAAATTTCAAAATAAAAACATGCTCCAGGTCCCTGAAAATGTTTCGCAGAGACGTGGACATCGTGTGTGTGGACGAGACGTGGACATCGTGTGTGTGGACGAGACGTGGACATCGTGTGTGTGTAGATGAGACGTGGACATCGTGTGTGTGTAGATGACACGTGGACATCGTGTGTGTGTGAATCCGGCTCCGCTTCCTCACCTGTTGACACGCGCCCAGTGCGAGCTGTTGATCTCGCGGCGCTCCACCCAGTAGCCCAGGATGGGGCTGCCGTTGTCGTTGGGCTCGTTCCAGGTGACCAGCATGCTGTGCGCCGTGATGTCATCGATCTCCGGCTTCTCAGGAGCCTCGGGAGGTTCTGGGAGGGAACGAAACATAAATCAAGTAACTCAGGTGAGAAACACTGAAAGTCTTTGTGACTCGACTGCAGAAAGAAATATCTATATATATATGTATATATATATAATATATATATAAAATATATATAATATATATATAAAATATATATATTATATATATTTTATATATATATATATTTTATATATATATATAATATATATATAAAATATATATATTTCTCCTTTTCTCTGTATGTTGCACTTACATTGGTTGTCTTATGTGAAGCTAATGATTCTGTCCGTCTTTGATTTGATGCTTATTGCCTACATACGCTCATAAAGTCTCACATTATTATAAGTTCACAGGTTTGTTTCTGGTAAACTAACAACAATGGAAACTTAAAGCAGCTGACAAAAAGAAGGATAATAATGTAAAAAGATTATATTTTAGCGCACAGCATGTAAACGGACTTTAAGTAATTACGTCTGATAAAATAGATGCTATGAACGATGTTTTATGTACGAATAAAGATGTGTGCAACACAGAAAGACAAATAAATAAATCCATCCTCTTTCTAATTTAATTTCAGTATTATTTATGTTAAAACTTATAAACTAAATAAAAAAATATTAAAATCTTTGCTCAGAGTTCCTACAGCTTTAGTCCAGTTAGACTTTAAGACTTTTTTAATGCCACTTATGAATCAAATTAAAGACCAACTTTATGCGCAATTTAACAAATAAATAAAATAATTTCAAAAATAGATGTTGCTAATTAATTCGATTTTTTACAATGCTACATAAAAATATATATATAAAAATAATATATATAATAATATAATCCTACTTCTTTTTCATTTTTAAGGATCCCTGTCACAGCACAAACAGGATATAGTAATATAGTAATATTAATATAGTAATATGAAATAATACCGAAGGGATTCTTGGCGATGAGCGGTTTGGACACGCAGTGCGGCCCGGCGCCGAACTTGTTCTCGGCCACGACCCTGAAGATGTACTCCTTCTTCTCGATGAGTTTGGGCACCAGGTAGCGGCAGCCCCTCAGGGTGGAGGTGACGCAGCTCCAGCCGATCTCCAGCTTGGAGTTGTCCTTCTTCTCCAGAGTGTAGTTGAGGATCTCGCTGCCGCCGTCGTCCAGGGGAGGGTCCCACTTGCAGACCACGGAGCTCTTCCTCACCTCCTCAAAGCGGAAGTTCACCGGAGGCCCGGGAGTATCTGCGCACGGTCAAACACTTACTGACACGTCTTAAGATGTTAACAACAAAAGTTTATCATTTACTGCTTCTGGTGGGTTTTTGTTATGATTATTTTTTCACCATTTATGCAATGGGAGTTCATTTATTTATTTATTTGTAAGTACAGATAATGTTTTTTTACATAAAGTAATTAGTAAAAATTGTTAAAATAAATAAATAATTCAAATTGAAACATCTTTGGTTTTCATTATTACAAAACTGTTTTCTAAACATGTATGAATATGTAACTATACACTAATATACAGTAATACTGAGTGATTAAATACATTTCTTCAATAAATAAAACATGTTAAAGTATATAGTATATATATATTATGTGTATATAATTTATATGTATTATATATATATATTATATATATTATAAATGATATATATATAATATATATTATATATAGTATATATA
>CALSCE010005794.1:226378-242450 GCA_943593645.1 Bovichtus variegatus
ATTTAATAAACTCATCAGTTATTATTATTATATTATTTAATAAACTCGTCATCTAACTGGTGGATGAGGGCGGAGCAGGGCAATAATATTCTTAATAAAATATTAAGAATATTATATACATATAATATATGTTTTATATTAATAAAAGATAAAAAAAAATGTTATGATATAAAACGTAACTATTGTGTGAGGTTTAAATAATAGAGATTATATAGTCATGTGTTCACGAGACAGAACCCCCCCCCTCGCCCCGTGCGTCTCTCTGTCACTACAGTGTTGTGATGAAGTTCACGATGGCGAGCGTCTCATGTTCGTGCTCGCTGTGGAGACGAGTGCGTCCTCACGTTTCTGGTCCTGGGCGATGACGGGGTTGCGGAGCTCGATGAACTCTCCTCCTCCGATCTTGTTGACGGCCTGCACCCTGAAGTAGTACTCTCCGTTGGGGATCAGGTCCTTCACGCTCCAGCTCACCTTGTTCTCTCCGGACATCATGTTGACGTACGTCCTGCGGCCGGCCTCACGCCGCTGCACACACAACAACACACATCAGCTTCACCTGCTCTACAGCCGCAGCGCAGAAACAGAAACACGGCGCCGCGTCGGACCTGCATGACGTAGTGAACGATGGGGCTGCCGCCGTCGTAGTCCGGAGGATCCCAGGACACTTTGCAGGAATTCTTTGTGATCTCAGACGCCACGATCTCCTTACACTGACCGGGAAGCCCTGCGGACAGAGACACGGAGAGACGTGTTAATCTGCACACGCGCTACGTCATGCTGCGCAAAGCGGACGTGTGTGATTGTGTGATCCAGTACCGATGACTTTGACGTTGATGGCGGCGCTGGCGGCGCCCAGTTTGTTCTCCAGAGTCACTTTGTATTGTCCCGCGTCAGAGTGAAGACTGCTGTCAATCTCCAGGTGACAGGAAACATACTCCTTCCTGTTGGACCAAACACTCCCATCAGCCACTGCTGCACACAAGACACTGCAGCAACAATATAAATATATATATATATATATATATATGTATATATGTATATATGTGTGTTTATATATTTTATAAACTAAACTTTTTGTCGATTAATCAACATAATAATCTTCAGATTTATATTTTCTGGAAATCTGTTTTTAATAATAATTAATAATAATAATAATTTAATTATAATAAAATTATAATATAATATATAATATATTATAATATATTATAATATATAATAATATATATATTATAATATATAATATATTATATATTATAATATATTATATTATAATATATAATAATCTGAGTAGGGAGCTTTGACTGGCTGATGTGTATGAAGAGTGACGTGTAAAAAGAAATATCAGCACAAACATTATTATCGATAATATAATATATATAATATCTGATGTCAAACGTTGAGCTATTATCATTGTTATTATTATTATTAACTATTAAATATCTGCATGAATGAATCTCAAGCTTCAGATATTACAGATATTATAAGAAAGTAAAAGCGTGCGTTACGCTACAATATGTAACAATAAATATGAGAAGAATAAGAAATGTGTAAAAACGAGTGAAGCTGTAAAGAAGCAGAAATGTGGTCGTTCTCCACGACCTGAAGCTGAGCCGCTCGTCGGCCTTCATCTCTCGGCCGTCTTTGTGCCACGTGATCCTCGGCGCCGGCACGGCCCTGAAGGGGACGGGGATGTGCAGCTTCTCCGTCTCCACCACCACCAGGTCCAGCGTCTGGAACTCCAGCGTGGGGTTGCCTGGGAACACAAGCGCCAGCTGTTAGTGAGCGTCCTCGTGAGCCCTGCGGGGACTCTGGCGGCCGGCGGCGCACTTACAGTCGGACTCTTTGGCGAAGACGTTCTCGGAGATGTCGGAGGGCTCGCTGACGCCCACCTCGTTGATGGCCCTCACCCTCAGGATGTACTCCTTCTCGGGGACCACGCCCTCCTCCACGCGGAACTTCAGCTCCTTCACGGGCCGCGAGTTGACCCTCATCCACTTCTCCGTGCCGGCGGCGCACATCTCCACGTGGTAGCCTCTGATGGCGCAGCCGCCGTCCCTCTGCGGGGGCTTCCAGGCGATGGACAGGAAGTCGCGGCTGGCTCCGGTGACGTGCAGCTCGATGGGCGGCGATGGGACGCCTGGAGGGGACAGACGGACGTTTAGTCTTTTCACTTGTGACGCTCACAATGAGCCCAGAGACACAACCAGAAACTTAGTAAATTTGTTCGACGTCAGACAGGATGGACTCTTATTCTGAAATGCAGGGCGAGGTACCTGTCGGGTCCTCGATGGTGAGGATCTCCGTGGGCTCGCTGGGATGGCCCACGCCGGCCTCGTTCTCGGCGCTGACCTGGAACTGGACCTCGGTTCCCTCGATGACGTCGGTCACTCTGTACTTACAGTCCGGACCAGAAGTCTTGCCACATTTCACCCAGCGGGTTCCCAGCTTCTCCTTCTTCTCCAGCGAGTACCTGCGGCGGAGACAAGGAATGATGTTCAATTATGGCTGAAAATATTATTTAGATTTTAGATTTGATTCCTTCATTGACAAAGAAATCCAACGGCAGTTTTTTTCTCGGCTAAAAATGACAAAAATAAAATTCTGTTTCAAAACAAAATGTTGGAATTTATTTCTCTTAAAATTTGTTTTTATTCAACGAGCAATTTGTTGTATTTTAGCAGAAATAAAAGCCGAGTCTGATTTTTTAATTTACATTAAGATTTGATTTGAGTGAGAGTTCATCAATTTCAAACATCTAAAATATATTTCTATATATATATAAATATATTTATGTATATTTCTATATATATATATAAATATATTTCTATATATAAATATATTTCTATATATATATAAATATTTCTATATATATATAAATATATATATATAAATATAAACATATATAAATATAAATATATATAAATATATAATATACTGTATATATATTTATATATATACATTATATACACATATATATATTTATATATATATGTGTATATATATATACAGTATATACATATATATATATATACACAAGAATACCCAGCCAACATTCTGTATACGCCAAACTACTGAAGTATTTCCTGCCTGAAAAGAAGAAATAAGTGAATATTTATCAAGTCCTACTCCCACTTTAAAAAAAAAATGTAATCAATAAACTTAAATTTCTTACTTCCTAACGTTCCACCTTGTTCACCTCGATCAATTTGAACAACCAGAATCAAAGCAGCGAGAAGTAAAAAGTCTTAAAGAGCATTGAAGACGTGAGAACGTTACGTGTTGCACCTTTAACGCTCAGTGTTGCCGGGACATTGAACCTACTTGAGGATGGGTCTGCCTCCGTCGTTCTTCGGCTCCTCCCACTGCAGGTCCACGTATCTCTTGGACACGGCGTTGACGGTGAGGGCGTACGGCGGCCCCGGAGCAGCTGCAACAAAAATACAGATTTTTCTCATCCTATAATTCGGCCTCCTGACTGAAACATCCTCACGGGAGTCAAAGTCCTCTCGAACTTACTGAAGGTGTCTCTGGCGAGCACGGAGTCGCCCAGCTCGCAGAACTCTCCCACGCCCACGGCGTTCTCTGCGGCGACGCGGAACACGTAGAGCGAGCCTTCGTTGAGCGGCGTCACCGTGTACGTCAGCTCCTTCACCGTGGTGTCCACGGTCTGCCAGCCTTTGCGCCTGGCGTCGCGCTTCTCCACCACGTAGTTGGTGATGGGCGAGCCGCCCGTGCGCTCGGGCACCGTCCACTTCAGGTCGGCGCTGTTCCTGCTGATGTTGATCACCTCCAGCCAGCGAGGAGCCGAAGGAGGGTCTGAGAGCAGACGCACATCATCATCATCATGTTCTTCATCATCATCATCATCATGTTCATCATCATCATGTTCATCATCATCATCATCATGCTGAACCTTTTACTTTTTAAATCTTTTACTTTTTACTATAATAACTATTATAATAATAATAATTATAATAATTACTATAATCATTATTATTATTATAATTATTATTATAATTATTATTATTATAATAATAATAATTACTATAATTATAATTTTAATAATAATTACTATAATAATTATTATTAAAATGTAAGAGAGACACAAAAAATAAAATTCAATAAATTTAAATAAAAAAAATTCAATAAATTAAAAAACAATTAAAGAAGAAAAAAAGGACAAAAAATTAAATCAAAAGTAAAAGTTACAGTTAAATAAGTAAATGATATGTAATATAAATAATATATTAATATAATATGATTCATCATTAATATGTAAACTATAAAGAAGAAATTTCCTCCTGATAAGAGAAATGTAAAAGTGATAAGTTGCACGCCGTTTCTCACTGAGTCTCTCCTTGCAGAGCACGGGATCGCTGGGCTCGCTGGGCTCGCTCTCTCCCGCCACGTTGACGGCGCGCACCCTGAACGAGTACTCCTGCTTCTCCATCAGCCCCTTCAGGAAGTGCTCCAGGAAGTTGATGTTATCCGCCACGCGGATCCAGTCCGTGGTGCCGCTCTTCAGCATCTCTATCACGTAGCCGTCGACCTTCGCTCCGCCGTCGTGCTCCGGTTTGGTCCACATCAGGAAGCAGGAAGTCTTAGCAACGTCCTTCACCGTGGGCTTCCCGGGAGGCCACGGAGGATCTGAAAGAGTCCGACAGACGACGGTAACGGCGTGGTGAGTTCAAGGAACGCATCAGATCCATAGATCATCACATAAAGCCTCATCTACATATTTAAACATGTCAGAACACTTGTCATATAAAAAGTAATTGTGTTAATGTGAGTCATGAACTGAAGTTTCATGTTTATCTATTAGTTACATTTCATATATTATATATATTATATTTTCTGCTGTTTGCTCGTAACGTGAGAAATGTTTTCGTACCGATCGGGTCTTTCACCAGGATCGGTTCCGTCTCCTTGCTGGGTTTTCCAGTTCCGGCCAGATTCTCGGCGAGGACTCTGAACTTGTACTTCTTCCTGGTGGGAAGACCTTTGACTCTGCAGAGAAACAAACACACGTCAAACCAACGAAGAAGAAGAAGAGAGCCTCCTGTCAGACACTGGGGGGGGACACTGGGGGGGGGGGGGGGGGGGGGGGCTCACCTGTAGTTGGTGTCTTTGATTGGCAGCTTGTTGCAGCGGATCCACTTGTCGTGGTCCGGCTCGTAGCGCTCCACCCAGTACCCGGTGATGGGGCTGCCTCCGTCCTCGTCCGGCTCGTACCAGGCCAGCGTCACCGAGTCCTTGGCGATGTCCGACGCCTCCAGCTTGTACGGAGCTCCGGGGGTGTCTGGGGGGGGGGTCAGAGATCAATAATCAATAATCATCATGAAGCATCAACACGAACCTGCAGTCTGTGTTTTTATTGTGTTTCACGTCTCTGCTCGTTGTTTAATGTCGTTAAGATCTTATTATGATTATATTATTATCTGTTAAAAGTGCTGCATAAACACATTTTACTTCCTAACTTACTATAAATAAAATTAAAAATACAAACATTTTAATCACATTTTTACTAAATAAACACACAAAACATATCGATTAAAAAAAATGCAAAATGTAGAAACATGAACTAAATATTTATTAACTTACGGTATCGAGAGGCATCTGGTAATATAGGAATAATCTTTTAAAATAATAGATGTTATTATATTATTTAGAGTTTTATGTCAGAAAGACATTTATTATGCAGGTCGCAGCATTTTTCAGATTTTGTTTTCATGTTTTAGTTTTTAAAATGCTCCTCTGCTTGAAAACTTGCTTTTATTTTCTGCTGTTTTTCTTGGATTTACATAATTAATAAATGTAATATGTAATAGGTATGATAACATACTAATATATAATATATATATAATATATTTTACAGATCAATAAATTAATTAGAAATTAACCTGCAAAGTGCTTGTTGTTTACAGATATTTGTGCACTAATATTATTATCATAATGTTTTTTTTATAGAATATAAATACAGATTATTTCAATTTTTCTGTATTTGTACTTTCTTTGTGCCTCTGCACATTAAAGTGTTTGACTTGAAATAAAACGGCAGACGGCGAGCGGTCACGTGACCCACCGAAGGGATATCTGGCGATGATGGACTGGTGCTCGGCCGGCGGCCCGACGCCGAACTGGTTCTCGGCGAAGACCCTGAAGATGTACTCCTTGAACTTGACGAGGTCCACGGCCTTGTAGTTGGTCTGTTTGATGGTGGAGGACAGGCGGTGCCAGATCTCGCTGTCGGCCGACCGGCGCTCCACGATGTAGTTTGTGACTCTGGAGCCGCCGTCGTCACGCGGCGGGTTCCACGCCAGAGAGCAGGACTCGTTGGTGATGTCAGAGATGTCGAAGGCGGCGGGAGGACCGGGCTTATCTGTGAGGGGAGAGTTTCTTTAGTGTCCAGAAGCTGAAGAAATTAAATGTAACATTATTATTATTATTATTATTATTATAATAATAATTATTATTATAATAATTATTATTATAATAACAATAATATTAATAATTATTATAATAATAATTACAATAATTATTATAATAATAATAATTATTATTATTATAATAATAATAATTATTATTATAATTATTAATATTATAATAATTATTATTATTATTGTTATAATAATTATAATAATAATAATAAAAATGTACTGAGGAAAATAATGATAATAAGTGGGTAAACTAGGTCTAAAATTAGTCAAAATTAAACAGATAAAATAGTTCAAATTAAACAGCTTAAGAACTTTAAGTTTATTGATGTAAACGAAACTTATACTTTATATTTAGATGTTTATTACGTAAATAAATGGTTGATGTTTGCTATCATGTTGACAAATAATTTCAAGAGAATTGTATTAAAATTCAAATATATTCAGTTTTTCTCGGTTAAATAAGATGTTTAACAAATAACTATAAATAAAGTCAAATAAGAATAATTAGTAATTCATACAGCAGCAAACATTTTAGCTGCTCTATGAATTACACTCTGATTTATATATATATATATATATATATATATATAAAAAAATATATAAAAAATGCATTTAAACACAAATATTTTCCGACTCTTTTGTCTTTTTTCCATATTAATTAAGAAAGTGTGCTGAAACAGTTCAAACTTATTATTACTGGTTTTATTATTGTATTATATTAATATATATATATATATATATTAATATAATCTATAATATATATTAATATAATATCATTACATATCGACGTAAAGTTGTTTTTCACAACTTTGAATTAAAAAATTTTTAAAATAAAAACCTTATAAAAGATAAAAGTATCTCCCAGACTAACTCAGCCCCCCGTCCCCCCCGAAGTCTTACCCAGGATGTTGACGTCCACGGTGGCGGTGGCGCGGCCGCTGCTGTTGGTGGCCTCGATGATGTAGGTGGAGCTGTCGTCTCTCTTGGTCTTGGCGATGGTGACGGTGGAGTGTCCCGGCGTCGTGTCGATGGACACGCGGTCGTCTGCTTTCAGCACCAGGTCGGCTTTGGTCCACTTCACGCGGGGCTCGGGTTTCCCCGTCACCTCGGCCGGCAGCTCGATCTTGCTGCCCGCCTTGGCGGTCAGACCGGCCAGCAGCTTGGCGTCCAGCTGGATCTCTGGAGCCTCTGCACGGACAGAGAAGACGAGAAGATGCGAAACACATCAACATCAGTGTGCATTTCCCAGCATGCATCGCTGTGCTGCTTGTGGACTGAGCTGAAATATATTGAGATTATTATGAAGAACATATTCTGACAAAGAATCTTCAGGATTAATCCTCGTCACGCCGTCGTAGCGTTTGTACATGATAAACGTGTATATATTATATATATATAATATATTATATATACACACACGTATACAGATACTTATACTTCAAGTCATACTTAAAAGAGAAAAAGGATGAAAAGATAAAAACAAAGATTACAAACTTCTTTAAAGTTTCAAGACTAAGCAAAAATAGATAGAAATTTACTTTTTCTTGCTTGTATTTTAAAAAAAATGTTTTTATTGTTTTATTTTGTAAAATAGTTACTTTTCTTTCCTTTTATAATTAAAATTAAAACTATAATATATATATATATATATATATATATGCATAATATATATATTATGTATATATATTTATGTATATACTGTATATAAATCTTTGCTAATTAAATACTTTTTCAGAGGTTTTTGGAATAACCGCTGCTCTGTATTTATATGAATATTGATGTGTCGGCTATACGTTCACATGAAGACTGATGAAGTCCTGTATTTTCTGAATATACGCGGCGTGTACCTTTAGGATCCACGGCCTGGATCTCGTCGGTGGCCTTGCAGGGCCGGCTGGCTCCGAGGCGGTTGAGGGCTCGCACCCTGTAGGCGTACCACTGGCCCTCTGTCAGACCGATCACCTGGCACTTCAGCTCGGGCACCATGTCCCCGCAGGGCTCCCACTTATCGGTGCCTCTCTGAAGGCGCTCCACGTTGTAGCCTCGGATGCCGGTGCCGCCGTCGTACTTTGGCGGCTCCCAGGTCAGGAAGATGCCGCTGGCAGACTTGTCTCTCCACCTCAGGTTCTCTGGAGGGTCGGGGATGGCTGGAGGGAACCGAGACGGAGGTTAGAAAGTTCCTTTGGACTAAAACTAAAACTAACTTAAAGATACCTTTTAAGCTTGAAAAACATGTGAAAAACATGTGAAAAACATGTGAAAAACATGCGGAAAATTTGTGAAAAAAGTGTGAATTATTTTTGAAAAAACTGTAAAAAAAAACAACATGTAAAACGTGAAAAATTTGTGAAAAATCTGTGAAAAATCTGTGAAAAATTTGTGAAAAATGTGAAATGTGATAAAGATTCCCTGTAAGTGGGCAGAATGCAACACATAAAACAGGCCTCTGCCTCTGCAGCACTTCTGACAGAATAAAAGTGGCGTGTTTCTCTGACTCACTGGCCGGCGACGACACGTTGACGGGCTCGTCGATGTACGCCGGCTCGCCCGGCCCGCACTTGTTGCAGGCGGTGACTCTGAACAGATACTCTTTCCCTTCCACGACGTCGGTCACCGTGAACTCCTGATCCTGGATCCCTGTGATCACCTGAGTAAACAAAGCCCAGTTTGTGTGTCTGCATCAAGTTCAACTAGGAAGTGAAAACATTTTACGTTCTCATCTCTTCTGTTTTCTGTGAGGGTCACATCCAGAGCAACATAAATGTTGAACCATAAAACAAGTTTTAGGTTTAATCAGCAGCATAATAATCATGTAATCTTCTTCCTCTGCTTTAATGATGATGATGAAAAGCTGAACAGAACATTAGTTTTGCTTTAAGTATATTTGAGGGTCTTTTATTTTGAAAGCTCATTTAGAACTCGTGAGAGCAACAGTTTGTGTCTCTCAAGTTATTATTATTATTATTATTATCTCTTATGTTTTTACATTTCAGCCACAATTATCATCTATAGAATTAAATAACAATAATAATACAAAAATTCTCTATTTGATATGCATTCATGTCCCTTAAACACATGTTACTAACTCACCATCCGGGGCTTCATCCCCGGAGTTTCTGTGTCCCTCATCTGGCAGGTTTCACTATTAAAGATTACTTCTGGATCATGAATCGTGGCTGCACCTGTTGCCCTGGTCCTGCCTGACACCAGGAGCCTTGACATCCCCCTGGATCCATCTTTTTTATATACCATCGTATCATGTTTTCTGTCGCATAGATTGTCTATGCTGTATTTTTAACTATGTTGTTTGTTCTGTACACACGTCACCTATTGCACGTCTGTCCGTCCTGGGAGAGGATCCTCTTATATATTATATATATATATAAGAGATCCCTCCTCAGTTGCTCTCCCTGAGGTTTCTTCCATATTTCCCCCACTAATTGTGGGGTATCTTTTAGGGAGTTTTTCCTTGTGCGATGTGAGGGTCTAAGGACAGAGGGTGTCGTACTTTGTACAGGCTGTAAAGCCCACTGAGACAAATGTATAATTTGTGATATTGGGCTATATAAATAAACTTGATTTGATTTGATTTGAAAAATTATCTAAAATATTTGTGAAATTCCTCTTTGTTAATTGTGTTTTTTCTCTTTTTTGAAAGTATGAGTGTCGGGTGTAACGTGTATTATTAATGTGACATAAAGATTTAATGAGCAGTAAGTCTGGCCTGATCCACGCCGCGTGCACACGTCCCACACACACGTGGCGTGCACTGTGAGCAGAGCGTGCACTGCGAGCAGAGGGCGGCGTCTTACCTTCACCCAGGTCTTGCGGGACATGTCCCGTTTCTCCACCTGGTATCCGGTCAGAGGACTTCCTCCGTCGTGCTCCGGGGCCTCCCAGCTCAGGTGGACGTGCTGCCGCGTCACCTCCAGCACCTTGAAGTCCTTCGGGGCGCTGGGCGCCGCTGGACGACACAAACAGAAACAGGAAGAACTTTAAAAGGAACAATTCAATGTTTTGAAGCAGGAAGTTAGAATCTGAAGGTTTTGACGTCGCACCGATGACGTTGACTTCGATGTCTCCGGAGACGGACGTGACGTCGTTCTCCAGCTGCAGCGTGTAGGTGCCCTTGTCGGGGCGCACGCTCGGCGTCACGATCAGTTCTGTGTACGTGGACTTGGTCGTCATGGTGACGCGCTCGTCGTCGGTGGTCAGCTGCTTCTCTCCGAAGGTCCACTTGGCGACGGGGGTCGGGTACCCGGTGATGGGGACTCTGATGGTGAGCGGCTGAGGGACGATGACCTCCAGCCCGTCTTTGAACGCAGTCAGGTCGAAGGAAGGAGCGACTGCAGCGGGGACAGAGGCATGATGGGAGCTGAGACGAGCACATTTCTAATGTTTTCATAGTTCCCGTGTTCGTTTACAGTCAGAGGTAACTAATGTAACTAGTGTAACTAAGGTAACTAATGTAACTAATGTAACTAGTGTAACTAGTGTCACTAATGTAACTAGTGTCACTAATGTAACTAGTGTAACTAGTGTCACTAATGTAACTAGTGTCACTAATGTAACTAGTGTAACTAGTGTCACTAATGTAAGTAGTGTAACTAATGTAACTAATGTCACTAATGTAACTAGTGTAACTAATGTCACTAATGTCACTAATGTCACTCATGTAACCATTGTAACTAGTGTAACTAATGTAACTAATGTAACTAGTGTAACTAGTGTAACTAATGTAACTAGTGTCACTAGTGCCACTAGTGTAACTAGTGTAACTAATGTAACTAGTGTAACTAATGTCACTAATGTAAGTAATGTATCTAGTGTAACTAGTGTCACTAGTGTCACTAGTGTAACTAATGTCTTACCGTGTGCGTCGTCGGCCAGCAGAGGTCCGATGATGTTGGACGGCTCAGAGACTCCGGCAGCATTTTCAGCAAATACTTTGTAGTTGTACTTGTTTCCGTATTTCAGACCAGAAACCTGAAATTAAAAGTTAGAGTTCAAATTAAATTAAATAAAGTGGAATTTTAACTTGACACTGAAGGGTTTTTAATCTAAAGCAGCCGCTATAAGACTTTTATTGTGAAGCAGCCGATAGAAGACTTTTATTGTGAAGCAGCTGCTATAAGACTTTTATTGTGAAGCAGCTGCTAGAAGACTTTTATTGTGAAGAAGACTTTTATTGTGAAGCAGCTGCTAGAAGACTTTTATTGTGAAGCAGCCACTATATAACTTTTATTGTGAAGCAGCTGCTATAAAACTTTTATTGTGAAGCAGCCATTGCAGGGCTTTTAGTTTGAATCAGCTGCTAGAACACTTTTACTTTGTAGCTGCAGGAGGCTTTTCCTATGAATCAGCTGCTAGAAGACTTTTATTGTGAAGCAGCCGCTATAAGACTTTTATTGTGAAGCAGCCGCTATAAGACTTTTATTGTGAAGCAGCCGCTAGAAGACTTTTATTATGAAGCAGCCTGACGTTTTTAATTCTGTGCAGCTGCACAATATACACAAAGTGTGAGAAGCTTGAGAGATATGGCAGTGACACATCTCCCTCAGACGTCGGGGTTTGTTTGCGTGGCGCTCTGTACCTTGTAGGAGAGGTCGGGGCAGAGGCGTGCGTTGCAGCGGAGCCACTTGTCGGTGCCTTCCTCGCAGCGCTCGATGATGTATCCGGTGATCATGCTGCCACCGTTCCTCAGAGGAGTCTCCCAGCTGAGCTGCACCGAGCTCTTGTTCTGGTCCTGCCACACCAGGTTGAGGGGGGGACTGGGACACTCTGCAGGGGACGGACGCCAAAGACACAATATTACTGGACGCACTCCAGGTTATGATATACTGTGGTGGTCATATTTATATATATTCTATGTAAATCATATTAAAGTGGCTGTGAGACAATAAATGTCCACTCAGGGACAATAAAGTTTAGTTGAATTTGAAGCAGGAAGAGGAATTACATATCGTAGCTTATGAAGAGTCCAAACTTACCGATGGGGTCCATGATTTTGACGGGCCGGGAGGCGGCGCTGGGTTTTCCCTCGCCGGCTTTGTTCTGAGCCTTGACTCTGAAGATGTACTCTTTGTTCTCGATGACGTCATTAATGACGGCGCTGAGGTCGTCGGCCTTGGTCACCTGGACGGGCATCCACTTCACCGACGTCCTGTCACGCAGCTCGATGACGTAGGAGGTGATGGGAGAGCCTCCGTCCGACTCGGGAGGGTCCCAGGAGACGGTGCAGCCGAACTTGGTGACGTTTCCCACGATCACGTTCAGAGGAGCATCAGGAACATCTAGAAAATAATCATCAAGTCTTTTATTCGCATTAAAGCAACGTTTTAGTGGTTTTAGGGACGAACCTGCGCAGCAAAGTCTGGGACAAAATCACATATTTAAAGCTTCAAAATGTTCCAAATTATTACTTAAAGCTCATGAACACACAAAGTCGGAAGACCGGATTCTCCACTCGCAGCATTTAACCACGCCGTCAGTTCATCAACTGCTCACATGTGGTGTCCCTCAGGGATCCATTCTTGGACCGCGTCAGTTTCTTCATTTTTGTTTTTTAGTTTTATTAAAGTATTGTTTATCGCTATATAAAAAATGGTCTACATGGCTAAGATGTGCTCAGAAAGTAGAACTAACTAACTAACTAACTAAAGAACAAACACTGCATTTAAGAAGACAGATAAAGATTTTGACTTGTTTCCGTCTGATTTTCCAGCACAGTCTATATATTGTGCTCATGTCGACTATATTTTGAAAATATCAAAATGATTCTTACCAAACTTGTTCTTGGCCTGCACGGCTTTGTCGGTCTCTACGTTCGGTCCACTGCCGACGCGGTTTCTGGCGCAGACTCTGAAGAAGTACATGGAGTCCTTCTGGAGTCCGGTGACCGTGTACTCGGGACTCTCGGCGTGGTCGGTGGCCAGCGTCCAGGTCTTACGCTTCACGTCGCGTCTCTCCACCACGTAGGCAATGACCTTGCTGCCGCCATCGCTCTCGGGCTCCTCCCACGCCAGGCTGACCTCACCGTCGGCGGTGTCGACTACTTGCAGGTTCTTTACGGGTCCAGGGACATCTAGAAAAAATAATCAGAGGATAAAGTCACATTTGTTGTCAGAAAAGTGAGTCCTGGTTCTTTGTAACGCAGATTGTATGGAGGCAGCGTCTTCTTTAAACTACTTTTGGTGTCTTTTTGTTTAGAAAATCAAGCGTTTTGGCTCAAGAACTCACCGATGACCTCCAGGTTGATGAAGGCTTCGCCCTCTCCGTGTTTGTTCTTGATGATGATCTTGTAGCGGCCCTCGTCGGCCTTCATGGGGTCCTTCAGCCTGAACTCTGTGCGGTCGGCGGATGTGTAGATGTTGTCTTTGGGCAGACTCAGGCCGTTGTACAGCCAGTCGGCCTCGGCCTGCGGGTAGGCGCTGTAGGGGACGGCCATGACGATGGGCTTCCTGGCGTCTGTGACGTAGCTCTGGTCTGTGGTCTTTATCTGAGGCACCGCTGGAGGAGGAGAAAGGACAGACGTCAGAGACACAACAACACTGTTTAAATTCTTCACCAGTTTTAAGCCTTTAAATCCCTAGAAGGCTTTTCACACTTTCATTTTTATTCTAGTGCAATAATTTGATTTATTCAAGTGCAATTAACATTTATTACAGCGCAATTATTACATTGATTCTAATGCAATAATTACATTTATTCTAGTGTAATAATGACATTTATTCTAGAGCAATAATTAAATTGAATCTAGTGTAATAATCAAATTGAATCTAGTGCAATAATGACATTTATTCTAGAGAAATAATAAAATTTAATCTAGTGTAATAATAACATTTATTCTAGTACAATAATTACATTTATTCTAGTGCAATAATAAAATGTATTCTAGTGTAATAATTACATTTATTCTAGTGCAATAATGACATTTATTCTAGTGTAATAATTACATTTATTCTAGAGCAATAATTACATTTATTTTAGTTAACATCCAATTAACATTTTCTGATGATTATAGTATGTGTTGGGTTGATCTGAAGCCATATGTTTATGTTGCACCACGGTTACGGTGTCGGTGGCGTTGCGATGTCTCACCTGCCAGCTCCAACTTGGCCTTGGCGTCTTTGTCCTTGACGACGAATCTGTACTCTCCCTGATCTCGAGGTCGGATCTCACAGACCTGCAGTCTGTGGATCTTTCCCTCGCTCATCATCTGGTATTTGTCTCCCTGGACGACTGTCATATTGTTCCTCAACCACTTCACTTCCACTCGGTCCTTGTTCAGCTCCACCTCGAACACGATGTCCGAGCCCGGAGGTTCAAACGCGTCCTGTGGCGCTCTGACGATCTCCACCGGGGTCTCTGCAGGACGGAAAGTAACTCATGAGCAGGAACTACTTTATCCTGCAAAAATACTTGATTCTGAGTAACTTGTGAAGGAGCTCACCGTCAATGAAGAGCCTGGCTCTGGATCTCTTGTCATCCACACCACAGGCGTACTCACACTCATCGTCAGGTCTGCACTCCTTGATACGCAACGTGCAAATCTTTCCTTCTTTTTCAAATTTGTATCTGGGGGGGAAAAAAAAAAAAACAGTAAAATATGAGTCATTCAGTTGAATTTCCGTTTCACACCAAAAGAAAAACAAGACGAGTAACAATCAATTACAAAACCCAAGATATTTAAAAAGTAGATACCAAGACAATCCTGATATTGTTTTTCAAGTTCTGCATTTACGACACGTTTACAGGTGCAAAGCAGTGAATGACGGTGTCGTCAGCATAGAAAGGAAAGTCCGAGGTTTGGTAACTGGCAATTTAGGTATATAATAAATAATAAAGGGCCCGGAACCGAGCCTTGTGGTATCCCCTCCAGGACCTGCATGTCCTATGCTTACTTTTAAACTGTTTTTATTTCCTTTAAAAATGGTTTTCTTTGACTATTCTTACCTTTGTCTCCACTAAATAGTTTTTTAAACACCAAATCAGTTTTCTTTTGTCCCTGATGATCTGTGATGTTTGATATTTCTGGCTGTGAAGCTTTTATAAACGGCGTACCTCGGTCCTTCTCTGATCTCACGTCCGTTTCTGTACCACTTGGCTTCTGCTTTCTCTTTGGTCAGCTTGCATGTGAACTCTGCGTCTTCAAACTCTGTGATGGTCTGGTCCTTCAGCTGCATGCTGAAGTCCGTGGGCGCCTCGCTGATGATCAGCTCCGCCGTGGACTTGCTTTCTCCGGCCATGGCCGTGTACTCGCCCTCGTCCGCCAGCGTGCAGTCCTTGATGGTCAGCGTGTGCTTTTCCTTGTCCGCCCTGTAGACGATGCGTTTGTTGAAGACGATCTCCTGACCGGCCTTCATCCACTTCAGCGTGGCGTTGGGCCGGTTGACCTTACAGGTGAAGCTGATGGTGTTCTTCTCCTGAGTGTCGATGTCCTCCAGAGGAACCACGAACCTCAGACTCTCCTCTGAACAACACAAGAGCCACATCACGTTATTCTACACAACTCTTCATCACTAACCTCTGACTGAAGACCAGTTTAATATAAGTTAGAACTCTTCATCACTCACCTCTGACTAAAGACTAGTTTAATATCAGTTAGAGCTCTAGTTTAATATCAGTTAGAGCTC
>CALSCE010005794.1:251082-286187 GCA_943593645.1 Bovichtus variegatus
CATGTATGTATATATATATGTATATATATGTATGTACATGTATGTATGTGTATTTACATGCAGGGTGAGTCAGCTGAGTCCTGACACCCAACACTGAGGCAGGCAGCTGTTTTCCTTCCCCCAATTTCAACAGCTTGACCTTTGACATCCACCGGCTGATTTTACCACATACTGTATTTCAGAAACTCAGCGACTGAGGAATGAAACATTACGATATGTTTACTGTGCCTTGTTTCTTTCTGTTGAGTGTAACTACACACATTTATCATCTTTTGTACTTTTTACAGTTTTCTCAGAGGATCTTCAGTCTCGCAGTGTGAAGTACTTTCAGATAATACTTCTGACGCTGATGAGGAGAAGTGGGTTCAAAACGAGGTTTTAAAGAAGCCGCAGACTTAAAGTTAATCTACTGACGGAACTAAGCATGATGGGAAAGAAACGCTTTCTGATCTCCACTTTAATATATTTCAGCTGATCAATAAAGTTAAAACCTTGTTTTTAGTGTAGAAAGAAAACTGTGATTAAAACGATTCAAAGGAACTGCAGACAGAATGATTATTTTCAACTGATTAAGATTGAAAACCTTCTTTTGCATTTTAAAAGCTTTATATACTTTGTAAATCTGGATGTTTTACAGTTCTGTAGTTTAAACTCTTTAAAGCTGACGATGTTTAAGACGTAATAATCTGCCCGTTGGTTATGTTGATATTTATCTTTGCTTTTTAAGAATTATAAAGTCCCTTATTGGGTTTACTGAATAAAAAGTCTGGTTTAATCTTTCAGTTTAACACTGAAAGCTCAGATGAATTGAATCCCTGCTGGTAAAACTTCACTGCTTCACCAGTTAAAGTGAATTACTGGATGTAAACAGGAGCCAGTGATGGACGGTGGAGCTGGTTTGCAGCCTCACACTTAAAACCTGTTTTACTCACTTTATCCTCGTCTTCTCTGAGCAGAAATGAAAGACAGTGAAGGTGACGTGTGTGCAGCACGTCGCAGTAAATCACTTGCACAACCCGGAGAGATCACGTGTCTCCAGGCACCTCAGACTACTTATGTTACATCCCATAATGATCAAACTAATGCTGCGTTATGACTGGAGATCCTCTCAGCACCGGACTCACACAGAACTCTCTTTTCAACCCTCAAACTCTCGTTTCAGCGTGAAAAGGCCGGAGCTGTCAGATAGCTGCTGTTGCCACCTGCCCTGCGCCTCCACCTCCTGCAGCTGTTAAAAATAACCCTGGAGAAACGCTTGCAGGGCAGAAAAGCTCCCTGCCGCCATCTCAAAGCAGGATCGAATGCTCGGCTGGAATCCTCCAGCAGCAGCAGGCCCTTATATGCAGCTCGGCTGAACATTGTGTACGTATAGAGAGGGAACCCCGGCGCTGGCGCGGGACCAGAACCTGCAGGTGGACTGGACCCGCGGGTGTCAACAGGTGTTGTGTGTCAGGAGGCTTCCAGGAAGTGAAGCGTGTGTGTGTGTGTTTGTGTGTGTGTGTGTGGACTTACTCTGTCGCTCGCTTCCAGCTTCGTTCCGCCCAGGAACCACTCGACAGCGATGCCTTCGTACGACAGCTCGCACTCGAAGGTGGCGGTCTCTCCGGCCGTCACCGTGGCGTCATTCAGAGGCCTCACCAGGCCGATCACTCGGGCTTTGGATTGGGGAGAAGACATGGTTAGCCCCCCCCGCAAGCAGCTCAGTAAATCCCAGAAAAGTCCCCGGAGAGAAAAGTCTAATCCTCAGTGGCTCTTCATGGCGGGCTGAGCTGAGGCCGCTGGAAGCCCTCAGGACGACTGAACACTGCCGCCCTGGGATTCAGCATTGGGGGGGCGAGCTCATTAGCATACGACCTGCCGGCAGATGTATATGGCCGGCAGAGGCCCGTGAGGGACGGGGTCGCGTCCTCCCCCCGCCAATCTCTGCAAACCTGCTCTACATAAGGCATGTGGCTTCTAAAATAACCGAGGGGCCCGATTGGCTGAGCGCCCAGAGCGGGGGGGGGGGGGGGGGGGGGGGCAAATCTGCTCCTGTCAATCACCGGTCTGCAATTTTCCTAGAAAAGCAGAATGTGGAGCTCCACGCAGGACTTACCCAACGTCACGCCGACATCCCTGTTCACGTAACTGAGATCAGGAAGTTTGGGATTAACGAGTCGCATCAACTATTTACTGCGAGCTTCTTCACATGCCGGGATTAAAGCCTCTTTAACGGCCTGTCAAAGTGCGTCTGACTGACAGCTGGAGAGGTCACTTTATAAAGTCTTTATTATTCAGGTATCTTTCTATTCTATTTGATCTTATTTTACGATTATTATCAAGTGTGTTTTATTTTACATCTGATTTTCCATTAATTATTAAGTTTATTCTATATCTATGTTCCCTTATTACAGGCGTTCTCAAAGCTTTTCAGACCAAGCAGCACTTAATAAAACCTCCCGGACCACCTGACCCCCCAAATATCCAGAAACAATCATCCTGCTGACTCCAGCAGTATATTACACATATATATTGAGCTTCATGTGACCTTCTCAACATTAAATCAACAATACAAATACAACAGCCAAGCTTTTTTCATTAAAACATTTTGTATTTTTTTTTTACTTTTGTATTTTTTTTTACTTAAAGCTTTTTTCATGAAAATTAAGTTTTTGTTTTTTTTTTACTTAAAGCTTTTTCCGTGAAAATTAAGTATTTTGATATCCAAGCTTTTTTGAAGAAAATTAAGTTTTTTTGACATTCAAGCTTTTTTCAGGAAATTTAAGTATTTTTTTTACTTAAAGCTTTTTCCGTGAAAATTAAGTATTTTTTGACATTCAAGCTTTTTTCAACCACTTTTCCTTCTCAGCCAAATTCTTGGTTTCATGTTTCTCACAACATGTAAATTCCCTCATGAAACTATAAGTAAAATCTGTTGAATTAGTGAACAGCGTGTGTAAATGTTCGCTGGAGGATCCAAACAGAAACCAGAGTGTCGTCTGTCAAGAAGAGGATTTTCCTGCATTTTAAAAACCAACAAACTTTCTGCGGTTTATGTTCGTGTTATTTCTGTCACCTTTGACCCTGAGCTGAGCGGAGGACTTGGCATTCGCTGCTGAGAAGTCTACACTTCCGGCCATGTCCATTTTGCAGTTGAAGATGATCAGGATGTGTCGGGCTCCCTCGTCCTTGATCTCCACATCCTGAGAACAAAAATACACGTTTTATACAAACTTTTAAAAGAAACTAAACTTTGGCACAAGGTGAAAAGAGAATGTGCTTCTACAACACATTTACATTTTACAGAAAAAAGTTGAATTAATTTAATTAAGGAGAGTTAAACTGAGCATTCCTGAAGCAAAAAGACATCTGATGGTGTTTAATCTTACAGGAGACGGGTGGAGCATCTCTCCCTTCAGTTTCCAGGTGGCGTGAAGGTCTTCCGCTGAAATCTCCGTCTCAAACTTGGCGGTCTCGGTCTCAGTGACCTCCACGCTGTACAGCGGGCGCACAACCTTGATGTCGCGCTCTGCAGGGGTTTAAAAAGACGTCAGAGAAAAGCAGACAGAAGGTGAAGCTGACTCTCAGAGAAACAGAGAACAGGAAGTAGAAACAGATTCATGTTGTCGTCGTATACGTGGAAAAGGCTTCTCGGCGTCTGACGATCAGCGGAGGACAAACAGTGAAGACACGAGACACGTTGGACGAGCAGCTGACGCTCCGATTCAGAGCGTCTTACAGTTTGTGCAAAACATAAAGACGTTCAGCAACTTCCAACAATAACCCAACCCTGCAAAACATCTATGAATGTCCCATAAAGCATTACAAGTTCATTATTAATGCTTATGAGGACATTTATGAAATATTATAATCAGACCTGTCTCACGAGTCAAACTGTTTAAAACTGTGCGTCAGTAAAATTAAAATGTATTTAGTATTATTTCTAGTAGCAGTAGTCATACAAATACTTAGCATTTATAAACTAGATTATTGTGATTAGATTATTATTAATTATTGAAGTAAAACTTTAATGTTAGAACTTGATTATAACATTTAAAAAATAATAAAAGGTGTGATTATCAACACTTATAGAGAAAAGTTTATATTGAATTTCCAAAGTTGTAAATATGTTCAACAAATACATGAACAGAAAGTTTCATCTGTTAATCCTGCGCTTGTTTTTTATTTCATTTATAATTTAGTCCATTTTAATTATCAGCTTTGGAGGTAAATTACAAATGATTTCATCAGAAAAGTTTTCCGGATTTATTTATTATCTCTCGTCTGTAAATGTGGAACTGAATTATTATCATTTTTATTATTATTATTATATTATAATAATTGTTATTATCACAATTTTACAATCATTACTATTATTGTTGGTAGTAGTGGCAGTTATTCACAAAATAAGCATTTATTAGCAATAAATCAACATTTTCAAAGTAAAAGTTTACATAATAGAACTAAAGCATCATAACTAACTTTGTGTTATTAATTATTAATTCATTTAGATAAAATAAAAAACACTCAGATAGTTTGAGCTCGTCTTTACATTTTGAACGCTTGTTTGTGATTCAAATGTATTTTTAAAATGTTTGTAACATGAAAGTAAATATCTTGTCCTGGAAAAATGGTGAAATTTGCACCGTTAATGTGATTAATCTCCTGTAAAACATAAGTATTCATAATGAATAAATAAAGAAGAAAATACAAATATAAAATAATAAAATAAAATAAATAAATAAACAATATAATAAATAAATAAAATAATAAAAAAATAAAAAAATAAGATAATAAAGGATTATATGAATAATATAAAATGTATATGAACACTTATATGTACGTCTGAGTGAAGAGACATTAACATTTTCATGTCTCCATTATTTCTTCAGAGTCCACAAAGTGTTTCTATACAGTTATAATGCAGATGTGCAGGTCGGGTGACAAACATTACAAGGTTACAGAGAAGGGACACGGTGATGCAGGACGGAGGGGAGACGCCCGGAGAGCTTTCGCTGCACGCCGGCTGATTCTGCAGTCCTGACCGGGTCTGGGGGGGGCCGGATCGCCGCAGGTATTACCTTCGATGTTCAGGTCGGCGGTGGTTTTGTCGGTGCCGCAATCGCAGGTGTACGCTCCCATGTTGCTCTTTGCCGCCTTCTTGATCACCAGCATACGCTTCTTGCCGTCTGATTGGAAGACAATGTTCTTGGAAGAAGAGATTTCGTTACCATCTTTGAACCACTTGACCTCGGCGGCGGCCTTGCTCAGCTCGCAGGACAGAATCACCTCGTCTTTCTCGACGGCGGTGTAGTTCTGCAGCTTCACTGTGAAGTACAGGTCCCCCTCTGCAAGAAGACATATAACAACACCAGCAATGACGAGTTAAAGTAGAAAAGCATGCCAGCAACACTGAGGTCATGTCTCCGCTGTCTTCTCTGGGCATTTAGAGCTCACAATGATACTAACCGAGCACGGTGAGCATGGCCTCTGAGGTCTTGCCCGCGGCCTCCACTTTGATCATGGAGGTGTCGTCGATGGTGACCTCCTTGAAGGCCAGCGTGTGGACCTTTCCGTCCTCCGACATGTGCACCACCTTGCTGGGGTGCAGACGGACGTCGTTTTTGTACCAAACCACCGGGATGTTTTCGTGAGAGAGTTCGACGCTGAACTCTGCAGTTTCACGTTCCTTCACAGTCACGTCTTTAATCGGCTTGATAAATTCAAGGCGAATACCTGATGACGAGAAATTATACAGATAGGGAATTCAATCTAAAGACACACAGTGATGGTTCACTTCATTACAGGGGAAGTCGTGCCCTGAACGCACGTCACAACGTTCCCGTTATCTAAAATGCTGTGACTCTATTCACCTTTGATAATCAACTTCCCAGAAGTCCTTTTATCTTCAGCCTCAAACATGTATTTGGCTTCGTCTTCATATCTTGCAGATTTTACAATAAGAGTGTGTTTCATCCCCTCCACCAGGAGCTCAAACTTATCATCATTTGTCAACTCCTGAGATCCCTTCAGCCAAC
Organism: Bovichtus variegatus; assembly: GCA_943593645.1. Taxonomy (NCBI): domain Eukaryota; kingdom Metazoa; phylum Chordata; class Actinopteri; order Perciformes; family Bovichtidae; genus Bovichtus; species Bovichtus variegatus. The sequence continues at coordinate 257,100 of CALSCE010005794.1, forward strand.
GGAAGCTTTTGGGCTCTCTAGAAATTTCCAACTCAAACTTTGCTTCATCCTTCTCGTACACGTGCACGTCGGCCAGCGGTGTAATGAATGAGACTGGCAGCTCTGTAGGTTCAGACAGAGACAGTTAAATATCAAGATGTAGGACTGCTCAGGAATAAAACAGCGGATGAGCTGTTGGTGTAAACAATGTGATAGCATTTACTGCGCCATTCATAGAACGTAAATCACTATTACATTCGTCTTCACAAAGTAAGACGACAGCAACAACTTCCAATAAAACTGCGATAAGAATGAACCGGTGTGCTCAAGCTTTTCATTGTCCAGGAAGAAAACCTTGAGCACTGTGCTTGTTAAGACTTTGCACAAGAAGGTGAAGAAGTGAAAGCTCACCCTTCACTTTGAGGTTTGCAGAACACTTGGCGTTGGCGGCGGTAAACACCAGCTCGCCTGTTTGAGGCAATTTGCAGTTGTACAAGACCAAGGTGTGTTTGGCACCGTCCTCCACGATCTCAACATCCTGCAGGCGACCGACAAACTTCAGCATTTCAGTAAAAAACATGAGGATTTTAAAGGAAAGTGATAAGAGCAAGTTCTGTGGTCGATTCACTTTCGTTTGTTCACCAGCAAAACATTAAACCTTTTTAGAACTTTTTAAACGTCAACAATTCTTAAACAAAATCCATGTCTGGTGTTTATCAAAGCGAGAGTGAATCCAACCACGGGAAAGAGAATTATTTTCACGAGACATACGGCGGAGGGACTGAGGACTTCTCCGTTCAGTTTCCATTGGCCGTGGACATCGTCCTCACTGAGCTCCACCTCAAATCGAGCGGTCTCTCCGTCAAACACCTCAGCGCCGTACACCGGCCGAAGCACCTTGATGTGGCGAGCTGACGTTTAAGAGAGGGGACAAAAGTCTTACTGAAGACACGGAAATATTCAGACAAACTTGACATTAATACACAAACACAGTACAGACATGTACAAATACTTGGGACAGGGACACACACGAAGCAGGAACTTCCATTGAAGGTCCTGCTCAGAAACCTCCTTTATTGTGCAACCTTTTCATAGGACCATAAAACACCAAATGGCTCCAACAGTAGTGGTCAACTATACGCTGATGATCCAGCTTTGCAACAATCGTCTGTGCGCCGGCGGAGGAGATGTTGGAGCAATTAATATGGACACACCATCGCCAAGAGGCAGCCATTTGGTTCTATATGGACCTATTAGATCATCGAGGCGCTTCGTACAACAATAAAGGGGTTTGTTTCTTCAAAGAGGGATGTTCCGTTACGGGAACCATGAAAACCCCCAGAAGAAATATACAAAGTGACAAACAACAGACGCATTCCGGTGGAAGAACACTACAGGAGAGCATCAGTTATATAGCTTCCATGAGAGCTGAAGAGGAAAACTTTAACACTCTTGTAGTGTGTTTCTACCATTTTCTGAGGGGCGGGGGGGTGAGAGGGACCACATACAGGTGATGAATATGGAGATTAAGTTGAGATGAGAGCAAAAAAAGGTGCTTCAAGTGCAAAACCTGCAACTAAAAAGCTGTCTGATGGTGCTCGAGATGTTAGGAGGTGAAGGATGAGCTTCAGACGTGCGTCTAGAAGAGCGAAGCTTCCCGTACAATCTGTGTTTTTACCTTCAATGTGAAGCGTCGCTGTCGTCTTGTCTGTTCCACAATCACATAAGTACTGTCCTTTGTCTTTGTCTGCAACTTTCTTGATGACGAGGGTTCTGCGTTTGCCCTCGGCCTTAATGGCCACCGTCTTAGAGGGTTTGATCTCGGCCTCATTGTGGTACCACATGACCTCCACGTCTTTGCTGAGCTCGCAATCTAGAGCCACCTCGTCTTTCTCCACCGCTGTATAGTCCTGCAGCTTAACTGTGAAGTACGCATCTCCCTCTGGAATGGGGAAATGTTTGGGTGACTCTCCATGGAACATATACAACATGTACAACATGTACAACATGTACAACATGTACAACACGTACAACACGTACAACACGTACAACACGTACAACACGTACAACACATATATGGTCCAAGGCAAACAAAGAACAAGACAGTCAAACAAGACGAGGAACAGAAACGCACGACATAGAGAAACAATTTCTTACGACACAGAAGACAGAAGAATGTCTGACAAACACACAATCAGGCCGTTTGGTGGACACAGACACACACGTGGACACATTTGACAAACATCTGTGGGGAAGACAGACTTGAGGTGGAGGACAGAGAGAAGACAGGCGGACAGTCGTGTTTACCTATGACCGTCAGGTTGGCCATGGACGGAATCCCTTTGGCCTCAGCCTTAATTTGGCAAGTGTCATCTAGAGTCACTTCCTTTATTTCTAGCACATGTTTCTTTCCGTCCACGTGAGTGAGCACGGTTCTGCTCGGATGTATTTTAACATCGTTCTTGTACCAGGTGACGGGGATGTTCTCGTGAGAGAGCTCTAGCTCGAAACGAGCCGTCGTGCCCTCTTTCACAGTTTGGTCCTTTAATGGCGAGATAAATTTGAGCCTGATACCTATAATTGTGTTAGCAAAGCATATTCATTTGAGTTAGTTGGAAAGAGGAGGCAACCAGCTCAATGAATGGAGTCATAATAATAAAAGCTCTGCGAGTTAAGTCCAGTATTAGCGATCCAGCACTTACCCTCCACCGTGAGTCGAGCTGTTGACGTTTTGCCCAAAACAGCTATTGTATATTCGTCCTCGTCATCAAACTCACAGCAGTTTATGATCAACATGTGCTTCTTTCCATCATCGATGACGTCATACTTTTGGTCTGGGGTGATGACGTCATCGCCTCTATACCACATGACCTTAGACACATCCTTTGTGATGGTGCATTCAAACTTAGCCTGTTTCTTTTCAGGCACAGAAATGTCCTTCAGCGGGACAACAAAGTCCATTTCGATCTCTGGGTTAAAAGGTGACACAGGGACAGAACATCAACACAACAAAACACAACCGTCTACAGCCAGTGGCCAGTTTACCACGTACATGTACATGTATGTGTATGTTGTCTGCAGTACTGCCTAGTACCCCAAAGGGATGTCGGGGTATTTACAGAAAGAAATCCATGACTTTCTTTTATGCAGACTATGCACAGATAATCTAATCGTATCCTACAGAAAACCTATTGGAGACACCTTCAGGTTGTGCAGGTCATCTCATGGTATATGAGATGACCTGCACAACCTGAAGTCACTTTGAATTACTGGGATTGTTCACGGTCTTCTTTGAAGAATGGCGCTGAAGGACTCCAAGAGATGAAGGTTTAAGTGCCGTCATCTTGCAGGTAACAATGGTTTCTTCATTAAAACATCCACCAGATGTTTTGTCTCGGGCAAAGACCAGATCATCATCGTGTCCAGTTGACACCACGTCTGACTTCAGTTTCATCAGGATGTGACAGAGTTTTCATTCTTCAGGCTCGTCTTTCTTCACTACTTACCTCCTGTTTGGGACTGTTGGGGAAATCAACCCTCTGCTTACTAAACTTACTAAACTATGACCTTTGCTAAATTGAAGGGATTTCATGTCTGGTGGAGTGAACATGGTGGTGGTTTAACCAATAAACTGGCCACTGTACGTAGCTTTAACATAAAACATTTAACCACAGACGGATAAAGTGTAGAGAGACATCCCGACACACAAGACAGGTTTCCATTGAACAGACAACAAATAGAAAACAAACACAGGACACTACATCGACCTCTGGAAGTCGCTCTTCGTCTTCCCGGGCTGCAAGTCTCAAGGAATGGATAATCCTCTTAAATAAAGATCTAAGGTCCGCTCTTTATTTTATTGCCCACGGACCTTACGCCTTTATTTTTACAGATAAAATCACGGTACATCGTAATTCCGATCCTGGATACCGGGAGAACTTCTTACCTTTGACATTGAGCATTGCGCTGGTTATGGCGTTAAGAGCCTGGTAGGACACTTCTCCGGCCTGTTCCAACTGGCAGTTTTTCAGAAGGAGCTTACGCACCCCACGCTCCATTTGGATGTCGCACGTCTGGTGAATACATCACAGTAAAAAGCAGTGAACATGACCATGCAACAGTAGAAACACATGCATTAAGAATCGAGACATTTTTAGGAAAACCAGTCCATGTCGTCATACCGGGGATCTGGTCAAAACCTCTCCTCTGAGCTTCCATTCTCCTGCAACATCCTCCTCAGAGATCTCCGTCTCAAACATGGCATCTTCCTTCTCAACCACCTCGACGCTGGCCAGGGGCTTCAGGATTTCAGCCTCACGCTCTGAGAGAGAAGTTGTATTAGTTATTAGAAAATATGGACAAAATGAAAGAAAGATAAGTAGTGAAGTATTTGAGGGACTTCGGGATGTAACGACACCAATACCAGTGAAATTCCACGATTCTCGGTACCAATTCAATAACCACAGTAAAAAACTAAACAATAAACCTCATGGACTTCAACATACACTTCTTTATTATTGTTCGCATACTGGTTTTTGTTAGGGAGTTAAACAGCTCATAATTCCCTCTAATATTTATTTTATATTTATGTAAAAATATCTCCTTCAAACAACTGGATTTATTCAAGTTTCTCACCAAAAACCTACTTTTATAAGACTACTTTAAATACATTATGATAACATTATAATAATAACGCCTAATTTTTACTGAATAGAGCTTGAATGCACCTCAATGCTACTCTATGAAACGTCCGTTCACCGGCTGCTAACAGCTAATGTTAGCAGCTAACTTGTTCACAATGTAGCATTATCAGAGAAGAAATAGGGCGCGGAATTTTGGCATCGACTTGGTACCGAAAAATGGGTTCTCGTGACATCCCTAGAGGGAATAAAGCTAAAAGGAAGGTAAGTAGGTAGATAGATAAACCTCCTAGCGTAAGATTGGCAGTGTAGACGCGTCCTTCCACCTCCATGGCATATTGTGCTACATCTTCAGGCTGACAGTTCTTGATGATCAGCGTCAGCTGCTTTCCGTCCTTCTTGAACTCCACCTTGTCAGACGGAGTGACTTCGTTGTCTCCTTTGAGCCACTTCCAGTTGGGAGTGTCCTTGTAGAGTTCGCACTTAAATATAGCGTCGGCCTTCGGTTTCACATGCTGGTCTCTCAGCGGTTTCACAATCCAATCTTTGATGATTTCTGTTGGAGTTAAACATCATCGGCCATAACACCATTAAAGACGCAATGTGCAGCATTAATATAATAAATATTACCAACATGAGGTCTAAGCTAGAGCAGAGGAGCTAAAACAGGCTTAGTCTCAGCTTAGTTTATATAACCTCAGAGGGTTTTCAAAGATTGTCCAAGACGTGAATATGTGGATATCTGAATTTAGCTGCAGGACATTTAGTGGCCTGGACATCAATATGTATAACATTGTTCAGAGCAATTGAAATATATTGTTGGATGTCATCAGCATACAAAAAACAAAGTGATTTAATGTTTTGGGAAAACCCCAGTATTGATGTATGTTTCTGTGTTTAGGGATGTATTCAATGTCCTCTTCTGCTTACCAATGATTTTAACATTTGTTGAAGTCTTGACATCTTCCTGGCCGGACACTTCACATGAGTAGAGGCCGGTGTCCGCCTCGGTGGAGTTCTGGATGGTCAGAGCGTGCTGCATACCAATGATGTTGATCTGAATCTTGCCGGCCTGTTTCTTCAGGACGTCGCCATTTCTCTTCCATATCACATCTCTCTCTTTGTTCAACTCACAGGTCATATACAGAGGCTGACCCTTCAGAGCTGAGGTTTCTTCCTCCAGCTCTTTGATCCATTTCACTGGAAGCTCTGTGAGAAGATAAAAAGGCAATTAGCTTTTTGACATTGGTGAATGCTTGAATAGGATCATGACAGATACTTGTTCTGGTCTTCAGGACACCAAGTATCCAAGAAAAAGAAGAGATAAATACCTTCAACGACGAGCTTGGCTTTGCATGAGATTTCCTTGCCGGCGTTCTTGGCTATACAGGTATATTCACCGGTGTCGGAGAGCTGGACATCAATAATGTTCAACTTGCGATCTTTGCCGTCAGAGGTGAACTTGTGCTTGGGGCTCTCACGCAGGTTACTGTCATCTTTCATCCAGGTAGTGATGGCAGTGGAGGGCGAGACCTCACACTCAAACACGGCAGCGGAGCCGATAGACTCGGCTTCCTTCAAGATGATGTCCTGGAGCTTCTTGATGAACTTCAGAGGGACAGCTTTGAGCTTGAATCCTGCGAAGGGTTCATCTGGTGGCGACGGGCCTTTTCCACCGGGCTTCAGGCCGCGGCCCCTACCTTCTCCAGGGGACGGGGTCTGCTTGGCTGAAATACAAATTGAGGACAAACAGTCAATTGGCTTTTGAATTTAAAGAAGGATCTCTTCGGCATGAGCATACAGGATGTAGAACGTAACATGCTATTCAGAAAACCGACTTACGTTTCAGCCCTCTCCCTCTACCTCTTCCTGCTTCTTCTGCTGGTTGTCCTTCTGTTTCAGAAACAATTCAAATGAACGTGCTGCACACAATGTGAACATAATGTCAATGCCTTCATAAACATGCCAGTGCTGGGAGATATGCAATGTCCACTCGAATGGATTGGGGAATATGACGTGATAATGATGGTAAAGAAATATGAAATATTGGATGTGAAACGAAGAAAGACAAAACACACAAGGATGAATAATGTATAACTTTACAGTGCTGTAGCGTTTACACCAAGAAGAGATGGAGTAACAAACAGAAATGTTGGACTGATGGGAATGACATGATACTTAACCGACAGACACACGAATGACAGAAAGCAATGAACACGACCAGACAGTTTGACAAACAGAATGATAATTAACAAGAAGGACAAGGCGTAAATCGTGTCACATTTAAGATATGATGAGATAAAGATGATTTAGATGGAGGCATGATGTTGAGAATGGGTAGCGATTATTCAGGGCATGAAGGAAGCGTTTTTCACAGCCGTCACCCAGCGAGTTGGGGCCGCCACCGTCTCACCTCTCCTGGTCAGCCCTGGAACCTCCAGAGCACCTTCCTCTCCTTCACCCTCCCAATCTTCAGAGCCGTAACTCTCTCGGGGCACCAGCTCCCAGCCCCAGGCCTCTTCCTCCCCCTGCTCCACCGGTTCCTCTTCTTCCTCTTCAAATACCTCCTCCTCCGGCTGCGTGGCGACCTTCTGCATCTGCACGGCTCCAGGAGAGATCTCCTTCACCAGGGGAACCTTCCCTTTGGCAGGCTTTGCTGGTTCTGCAGCCTCCTCTGGTGATGGCTTCCTTGGGACCTTTTTGAGAGTCACAGCTTCAACAGAGACTTTCGGTGAAACCGCTTTCGGAATCTTTTTGAGTTTATCAAAACTCGGCCTCTTCTCAACAGGGACTTTCTCTGCTTCTTTAAGCTTCTCAACTTTAGGAGACGGTGTCTTTTTCAGCTCAACCTTCTTGAGCTGCTCCAAAGGCTTCAGAGCCACTTCTTCTTTCTCCTCTTTCACCTTGGGTGTGACTCCCTTCTTCAGCTGCAGAGGTTTGGGCTCCTCAGGAACCTTTTCAGGTTTCTTAACAGGAGACACCGTCTTCTCTGCTGGCACTGCCTCTACCACCTTCGGCTTCTCCGGCTTCTTCTCTGGAGCTTCTGGGATCTCAGGTTTCTTCGGTTCAGCCTCTGGCTCTCGTTCTTTTAGTTTTTCGTCTGGACTTGTGCGACGGTGCCGCAGGTCATCGATTGGCTTCCTTTCTTTCTCCTCTGCTGGTTTCTTCTCAGGCTCTGCAGCCTCTTTTGAAGGCCTGGAGAAAGGCTTCAGCTTGACGCTTTCTACCTCTTGTTCCTGTGTTGGGATTTTCTTCACCTTGGTGGGCGCTTTGACCTCCTCAGGCTCTTTCTCTGGAGATTTCTTTTTCTCTACTGGCTTTGGCACCTTAGCTGGTGGCTCTTTGACCTCCAGAGGAGCTTTCTCAGGTTTCTTGGGAGGTTCTTTGGTTTCTACGTCTCTGGGGATCCTCTCTAGCTTCTGGAAAGGCACAGTGTCCCGGTCTGGCCTCTCTTTCTTGTCTTTCTCCGGCTCCTCAACTGGTTTAACAGGCTTTTCAAATGGTTTTAGTTTGACAGCTTCTGGTTCCACTTCGTCTGAGGGCAATTTTTTCACTTTCTTCAAGGCTGCAGTAGGCGGGGCAGGTTCCTCTTCCTTTGGTGCCTTGGGAGTTTTCTTCAGAGAAATCTTATCTTCTGGTTTCTCTTCTTTTGGAACGGGTTTCTGGCGGGTCCATGCTTCTGCAAGAGCTTCTTTCTCTTCCTTTTCTTTAGGCTTCACAATTTCTGGCTTTTTCACCACTTCTGCTTTATCTCGAGGTTTCCTCTCCTCCGCAGGTCTCCTGGTGGCAAAGGACATCTCAACAGCCTCTTCTCTATGCACCAACTCCTCATAATCAAAGACTGTGGTCTTGGTGACCTTCTGAGGTTTTTCCTCCTCTTCAGCCTCTTTAGGTGGAACTGAAGGAATCTTCTTCAGTTTGATGATCTCCTGCTCTTCTTCCACTTCCTTTATGATTCTGGTTGTCTTCCTCAAAGTGGGAATCTCAAACGTCCCTTCCTCTTCAATCTGAATTTTACCTTTTTTGTGCAGAAGAATTTCTGAGGTAGCAAAGATTTGACATTACTTATTGACACTTAACTTGACAATCAACAGAACAATTTGTACAAACGCATACAGATACTAATTAATCACTATATATAAAACTTATTTAAAAAGTTGACATGACAACATTACCAGAAACAAAACAGACATAGAAGAGGACACAAGAAAAGACAACTTCCACATGACTTTAGCACCCTTTGGTGTCCCATCATCTCAAACTGTTGTCTTGGAATGCAACCATGAACCTGGTGTAGTTTTTAGATTTGGTGCACTATTGTTCGCTGTAACAGAATCAGGTGGTGTACGTTTTAGCCGCTAATAGCTGTGTACTGTATGTACTGAGGAGTGAATGGTAATCGGTGCTCCTACCTTTCTTGACTCCTCCCGGTGCTTGGACGGGTCCCTTGGTTTGATCTAATACAGAGTAGAGTTCAGAAAGTTGGTAATTAGGCCATTTAATCAGGTCATGAAGAGCAGTTTCACCGATTTAAAAATGGGAAGACCTCAGAGAAAGTGAATGTGGATGACACATGATGAAGTTGTGACTGAGATGCAAAGTAGTCCAAGAACATAGACATGGGATATAGTGTCGTAAGTAAAGATGAAGTGTCCAAGGACAAATGTGACATGCTTGTGTTAGATTTAAGGTCAATGAATTGATTGACCAAAACAAACAAGACAAACAGACCAACAATGTCCACAGCGAGGACTGCGCTGCTGCGGAGGTCGTACAGACAAACAACAGTGGGAACACACAGGTGGGGGTTATACGTCATGTGCAGTGATAAAATAAGATGTGAAAAAGATGGAAACTCCAACAAAGAGGACGTTTCAATCAAGTCCTTCAAATACCTCTACCTGTTTCAGGAGCTATCTTTTCTACTGTAATTGGTTTTTCTTCTTCTGCAACTTTCTTGGTTGGTTCTTCAGCCTTCACGACGGGCTTTGGCTTTGTCACTTCAAGTATAACACAAGAGCGGATTGAAGTATTGTAAAGTAAACACAATGTTTTTATAAAGACTTACAAGGTGTTGGTATGAACTCTTTCAGAATGATTATCTGGATACCTGGCTTTGTTTCTTCTTGTGGAGTCATTTTCTTCTCCAACTTCTTGGTTTTATCAATGACTTCAGGCTTTTTGGCAGCTTCTTGAACTTTTACAGCAGCCTGCGGTTTGCTCTCTTCAAGCACAAAGTACACAGGGAATTCAACAGAAAGCTCTAAAAACGACATTTTAGATGTGAGAGCTCGACACCAGAAAGAAGTTCATATTGATATCCTATGTTAATAACCACCTGTTTCTTCTTTCCACACTACTTCAAGATAAAAGTTCAAAGATTCATGTTTTTTCAAGAGTGGCATTCTTCTACGAATGCCTCACACAGACACACAGACAGAAACACATTTAAAAGAGAAGTGTGTACCTTCTTGAGGAGCAGCTGGCTTCACCAGCGCTTCTTTGACTTGTGGTGGAGACGCCTTGTCCGTCACAGGAACTTGGAAATAAAATGATATGACAATCAGAACCTTACTAAGACTGACGGGTGAGCTGAAGCATGCAAAGAAACACAGAGAGAACAAACAAGATCCACGATGGAAACAAACACAGTTGAAAGAAATTTCCACATAACTTCTCACCTTGTATGTGCAAAACACTTTCCTCATGAAAGATAACGGACACAACAAACACAGGATTAGACAAAACAACATGAATCTGGTGGTCAGAAACCACGAGTGTCTGTCGACAGCACGGCGGCGCTTCACAATGAGCAAGAACAGTTTGTGCCCAAACAGAAATGGGTGATGTGACATGGATGTCCTCAAAGAGGTATGAATGTAATAAATCCTCAAGAGGGTGAAAACGAGGAGGTGCACAACGATGTTTGGTGCTCAGATCAAATGAAAAACACGTGCTTGGTGACACAAAACATTTTTCCCTCTATACCTCTGGAAGATTTTCGAAGGGCGACGCTTTCTTTCCCTTCTGGTGTCAAAGACAAACCGCTGGTTTCAACTTCCTGAGGAGGGACGTGTCGGACGTCTGCTTTCAGACGAGACTGCTCGACTTCTGATTTGCTGCTGGCTCCTTCGCCATCCTCTGTAGAGTCTGCGGTCTTCTTCTCGACCATCGTGGTCTTGGTTTGATCTGTTACTGACGGCTCTCTGACCGTCGGCTCATGCAAAGGCATCGCATCAGCTTTTGATGCTGATGCTGCAGGTTTGTATTCTTCAGGAATCTCTTGGGATTTATACATTTCCTCACTGCTTTTGGAGGACATAACTACCTGATCTGCTTTGAGTTGTTTGTCTTTCCCTATCGTTGTTTCTGTCTTTATTTCCTTTGGTTTAACATATTTCAGTCGTCTTTCTGAAGCGTCCTGCTCTTGTGATGTAACTTGTTCCTGTCTTACTTTTATTCTTTCTACAGAAGTCATGTTGGCAGCTTGGTCCCCAAGAGTGACTGTTTGTGGTCTTTCTTCTTTATCTTTAAAGTCTTGTTTAGCTGACAAACTTCTAATATCCTCTTTTCTTGTGATTCGGTCTTTGTGAATTTCTCTTTTAGCCTTTTCTTCTGCTGGAAGTGATTCTTTGGATGTCGCCTGATTTGCAGCTTTTCTTTCAACATGTTGCAGCTTACTTTCTGTTCCTTCAGCAGGACTAACTGTAGCTCTTGTGTCTTTAACAGTGACTGTCTTTGGCTGAATGTCTTCTACTCTAACATCAGATTCTCTGCTGAACTTGTCTGCAGTCAATCGTCCTCGCAGTAATCCTTCAGCGCTGGACTCTGCTCTGGTCATCTCAGCTGGACTAACTTTGGAAGTTTTTTCAACCTTCGACTTGCTTTTTTGTACTTTAAAGTCTTCAGTTTGATCTAACTTCAGTGTCTTACCTATTGTGGATTTGTCTTTCTGTAAAGAGACGTCCTCTGACTTGTGAGCCTCTGTTTGTCTTGACATTATATCTGTTACTAGATGGTCAGGCGTAATGTACCTTTGTGACGTATCTAATATAATATCACGCTCTTTCACAATCAAAGCTTTTTCATATGCAACATCCATTACAGGCGTCCTCGAAGCTTTTCTTTCTATTTGTTCCTGCTTTGTTTCCACATCCGGAGTAACGCTGAGAGAAACGTCTTTAACTGTGTCTGTTTTAGATCGAGCAACTTCAGCGGCCACGAGTCCCTGGGCTCCTAACGCTGTTTTTCCAGTCTTTTGTTGAGCTTTTCTCTGTTCTGTTGATATTGTATCGCAAACAAATGCAATGTTGTCCATTTTAAATTGACTTGTGACTTCTTTACCTGAAATCTCTCGTTTTACAGCTTCCACGCTTTCCTTGGCGGACTCTTGACTTTGTGAAGGTCTTGAAAGAGAAACCTCAGCGGATGCATAAACGTCCTCCTTCTTTGATGCAATGTCTTTTACGAGCTTGTCAGGTGTAATTAATCTTTGGAGGGTGTCTGCTTTAACATCTCCGACTTTAACTATCCGCTGTTTTTCAGCTGCAACCTCCATCACAGGTGCAATTGAAGTTATTCTTTCGACTTGTTTTGTTTCCGTCACCTCAAATGGAGTAAAACTACCATACTCATCTTTCACTGTTACTGTCTTTGACTGCACTTTGTCCAACCTCTGTCCTTCCTCTTTTAAGGATTTAGATTTCTTTGATTGAATGTTTGTAATCTCTGTGGCGGTTTTATTCTTAACTGGATGTTTTTCTGGGGCTTCCTGCTCCATCAAAGCCTGTTGATGTGCTACTTCTGGTTCAGATGCGATTAAAGTCTTTCTTTTAATTTGTTCCTGTATTTCAGGAAAGTCTTCTCTTATGGGAGAAACCTTCTCAGTTTGATCTTGAACTTTTGACAAGCCTGGTTCAACTGTATTATCTTTGGTGTCCCTTAAAGACGCCTTCGGCTTTGGAGACATGTCAGCTGACGTGTAAACGTCCTCTTTTCTTGACTTAATGTCTTTTATGAGCTCGTCAGATGTGACGTATCTTTGGAGAGTGTCTGATTTAACATCTCCTTGTGTCACTATCAGACATCTTTCAGATGCTACCTCCATCACAGGTGCCACTGAAAACTTTGTTTCCATTTGTTCCTGTTTTGTTTCCGTGACTTCAAATGGAGTAACATTACCGTATTTATCCTTTACTACGACCGTCTTGGACTGTACTTCCTCAAGGGGAGTTTTTGTACTTTTGCTTTTCTCTTTTAGGGATTTCTTTGTCTGGATATCTTTAATTTTGAAGGTTTTGGTTTCTTCTTTCTTATGTGAAATAAGTTGTGACTCATCAGCCGCCCTGAAGGCATCTCTGTTCATCGGTACGTCTGTTTCCTCTATTAAAGGAGAAAGTGCTGTCTTTGTCTCCACTAGTCTGTGCCTGGTTTTCATCTCCTCTGTCGCGGTTTTGTGTATTATTGGAAGTTTATCTACCAAAGTATGTTCATGTGTTTCTTCTGCTTTATCTGCACCTGAAACTTTTCTTTTAGCTTCAGCTTCCTCTGGTTTATCTGGAACAATGTCTTCCTTGGTTTGTGCTGTAATATGTTTAGTATCTGATATGACATCTCCATCTTTTACTATCTGAGATTTTTCAGATGCCACCTTCATCGCAGGTGAGACTGGAGACTTTCTTTGACCTGGTTCTGTTTCTGTTACTTCTAATAAAGTAACCCTGCCATATTCATCTTTAACTGCTGCTGTTCTGGACTGGATCTCTTCAGCTGGAACTGAAACCTTTCTTTGGCTTCGTTCCTGTGTAACTTTACAGGTGTTATCTTTACGTGTGCCGACCTTCAGCTGCTCTTGTTTAACTGTAATCTCTTGAGTTTGCTGTTGTGGTTCTTCGCTCTCTGTCGTGTCACTTTCCTCATCAAACGTTGAACGCTCTGTGACAAAATCTTTAGCTTTTGCATGTTTTTCAGGTGCACCATCTTTAACGGAGGTCACTTTTTGAGGTTTATCCTTAACTGTGATGGATTTTGATGGGATTTGTTTGTCTGCAACCTCTTTAGCTTTAGCTAATTTATGTTGTTTCTCCTTCAGGGAAATTGATGTTTTAGAAGGTATTTCTCCAAAGGAATCAATTTCCTCTTTTACAAATTCAGTTTCTCTGATTTCTGCTAATTTTTTAGGCCCTACGTCCAATTGTTCAGAAGTTTTCTCCATTAAAGGTGGAACTGTAACTTTACAATATTTGTCTTTAACTGTGCTAACACTCGATTGTATTGACTCTTGAGTTTTGTCTAACTTCTGGATTTTGTCTGTCTGTATTTCTTCAGATGCTTCTTCTATCAAATCTGAAACTGAAGCTTTTCTTTCAGGCTTTTGCTGTTCTTTTGTTTTAGCAACTTTAGGGAGTTTTTCCTCAACTTTTACAATCTTTGGCTGGATTTCTTTTGGTGTAATGTCAGTGTCAGATGTTTTTGGTGTCTTTGTTTTAGCTTGTGTTTCTGAAGTACCCTCCACTATCACTGAAGACTTAATGTCTACTGGCTTCCCTGCTTTAGTTGGAGAGACTTTGTCTCTTTGTCTGTCTGTCTGTGACTCAACTTCTTTGATTTTTGAGCTCTTATCCTTGGTTGTGATTTCTGCAGTTCCTCTAGTTCTCTTGCAGATCTCTGGCTGTACTGATGCAGTGGCGTCCATCCCCGGAGGAACTGAGGATGTCTGTATTTCAGCAGTTTTGTCAGACACTGTCAGTGATGCAACATCTACATATGTTAAACTCTGCTGCAGGTTTACGACTCTCTCTTTAGTACCACCGGCTGGCTCGTCAGCATTATATTCTTCTATCAGGTCATCAGATCTTCCTAACTCCTGTTTCTCTACTTTCTCCTCTCTTTTGTTCAGCTCTTCAGCGGGAGACATAAGTTTGTCTTCAGCTGTGATAACCTTTGACTGGACTGATTGCCTCGTTTTTTCTGTTGGAGTTAATTGGATCAGTGGCGTGTCTGAGGGTTTTCTGTCATCTAGTTCTTTTGTTATGTCCTTTACTTTAAGAGGAGTCACTGCAGCAGTTTCTTCTTTAATTCGGACTCTTTTCTTTGACTGGACGTCGTCAGCTTTACCTTTCATCGGTGTCTGCTGTCTGTGTTTGTGAGGAAAAGCTTCTGGCTTTTCTTTCCCCTCAATCGAAGCTTCTCTTAACATGTTCTTCATCTCTGTTTTTTGCTCTTCAGTGGGAACGAATGTGTCTGTAACTTTGTGAGTGTGGTCTTCTCTGACCTCTGGCTGAACTTTAATGTCTTCAGCTTTCAGTGGAACTTCTTCTATTTCAGGCGTTTCTAACACAACTGCTTGTTTTCCTTTTTCAGATATTTGACCTTCACTTGTGACCAGTTTTAAGTGAACATCTCTGACTGTAGTCTCTTCAGTTTTAGCGAACATTGCTTCTTTTTCCTTGTGGGCCACTTTTCTCTGGAGGGCATCTTGTTTTGTCAATGATTTGAGTTTTTTAGTTTTCTCAACAACAGGAGTTTCAGTTATAATCGTCTCTTGAACAGAACTTTCCGTATTACCCTCGTCTTCTGCTTTAGATGCATCTTGTTCTGGGCTATAACGCTCGACCGTAGTCTTTACTCCCTCACATTTAACAGAGAACTGTTTTTCAGTTTGCTCTCGTTTTGGTTTTTCTTTTGGACTAACTGGTTCGTCTTTAACGATCGCTGCCTGCTGTCTGACTTTCTGAGCGACGTCTTTCTTTGATATTATTTCAGGTTTCTGAAGGTCGGCGTCAGTTATGGCTTCTCTCTCTGACAGTTTGTCTGCATGCTGGACTTCTATCGCAGGACAAATGGAAGGTTTCACCTCAGTCGTTCCTTCTATCGGACCGACTTTCACCAGCTTGCCTTTGAGTGTAACGACTTTGGCCAGAATGGATTTAGGCGCGCTGGTGGATTTTATTTTGGTTTCCTCCTTTCCTTCCTTCCTTGCATGTTCTTCGGGTTTCACCTTTTGGTCTTTTTCTGTCTGTTCGGTCTGTTCTTTTTGTTTAGAAGGTTTTATTTTATTTTTAGAAACCTCCTCTAGTTTCTGTAATTTGTCACTTATTTGTACACTTTCTCTAACGTCGCCATCAGTTTTAACTAAGTCTTCCTCCAGTATTTCTTTATCTTGGATGTTTCTAGTCAGTTTTTGTGTCTCTGGTTTCTTATCTTGTGTTTTCTTTTTCAAAGATTCAACTTTGCCCTTTTTAATTTCTTTATTTTGAATATCTTGAGACACTGCCGACTGAATTTCTTCGATCTTATTTTCTGCATTTTGTAACTTTGTTTCAGCACTTTCACTTTCTCTGTGTTGGGGTTTCTGTTCGTCATACAGCTTTTCCTCCGCTTCATCAGATTCAACTATTTTGGATTTGGATGATTTCATTTTTTTTAGTTTAAAAAGCTCTGAAGAATCAGTTTCTTGTGTCTTTGTTTGAATATGTTCAGACTCTAAAGGTTTTTCTTCTTGGTCAGTTTGCTTTAATTTCCTCTGGATTCTGGCTGTTTCTAAAGTCTTCCTGTCTGTTGTACTGGATACTTCAGGTTTTCTAACTGATAATTTAGGTTTATCTTTTAGTCCCGGTGTTATAAAACCTTCCTTCTCTCCAGCGTCTGCTTCAAAACTCACCAGTTTTGGTTTTATTGCCTGTTTTTGATCAGATTTTCTTTCTCTTGTTTGAAAAGCTTCTTTATTTATTTTATTATCTTTTTCACTGTCTTTGATTCCTACGCTCGCTGTTGGAGAATCAGTTTGTTGTTTGGTAGTTTCATCCTGAACGACCACAACTCGTTTCCTCTCAGATTCCCTTCCTGTCATCTTTTCTTTAGTTTCTGGGACGACTCTTGTTTTTAGACCTCGTGTCTTTAAACCGTCAGTAACAGATATATCACCACTTATCTCAGACACTTCCTCAGGTCTGTCCAGCGCACTTAAAATCTCTTCTTCCTGCAAAGATCTTGAACTTTCGCCACTTTTCAGAATTTCTTCTTGATCCTTGCGATATATTTTAGCTTCAAACTCTTCTCCGTCCACGCCCGCCTCTTCCTTTGACATGGAATCCGTCTGAACTCTTTTCTCAGCCTTTATACGAGCGGCGGTGTCCACTTGAGGATGGAAGATTTAAAGAGGTGTGAAGAGAAAGCACCGTGAAGCGGTGCCAAGAGATTAGGAAGAAAACAACAACAAAGGCACAAACATTTGGAGTTAAACAAGACAAACAGAGAAAGTAAAGGCAGTCTGAGCGGACAGGAAAATGTGCCGTCATTGTACCTCTTTTTCCTTTAATCTCGACTCGTGTTTCAGGAGACGCAGCAGCAGGAAGAGATGTGGGGATCGTCTCGGCCTCCACTTCTTGTTCTTTAAAGAATAATCAGGTTTGTTTAACGCAAGATATTAACATTTAGGAGAAGAGGGAAGACTTAAAGCCACAAAGGGATAAAAAAGAATCACTTTAACACAGCAATAGAAGAGCAGTGAAGACCGTGAGGGAACACAATGAACATGGAGGATTTGAGCAGGACGACCCCTAGTGGTTGCCAATGTGGGATAAAAAAAGACATGGAGTAAAAAGTTAAAGATGAAAATGATCATGGTGTTAAGACTTTCTCTCTGTACCTCTAGAAGCTCTTTGTGGAGCTGGTTTGGAAGGTTTGGTCTGAAGCGTACGGTCGATTAAAAGACTTTTTTCTTCTTTTGTCTTTTCAGTGTCGACGTCTTTGGGTTCTTCTTCTTTCTTGTGTTCCATCACTTCTGGCTTCTGAGGCTGGATATCTGTTACTGACTCTTTTGGTTTGGTTTTTTCAACCACTTTCTGCTTCTTTTTATCAATAACCTCATCAGATTTGAGCTGCTTCTCCTGTTTCTTTACCAAGACTTTTGCTGGTGCACTAGTTTCCTCTGTGGCTGCTGGTTCGATGCGTGTTTCCTGCTTTCGACTCGATTCCTCATCTGACATCTTTACTTGAGAGAAACCAACTTTTGTTGCTTTGTCTCTAACTGTGACTTCTCTCTGCTGGATTGTAATTTCTGTAATTTCCTCACTTCTGTATTCTTCTACAATATCTGATATTATCTGGTCATCGACTTCTGTCAAAGCTTTTCCTTCAATCTGCTTTTCAGCTTGTGTTCTTGCTGCTGTGCTGATCAGAACTGCTTCAGCTTGATTTCTTTCTTTCACTGCGGTAGTTTCCTCAGTTTTCCTGAGCTGTTGTCTCTCTTTGCTTTCTGTTTTGATGCTCATCTCTCTTCCTTTTTTGACTGTCACACTAGTTTCCTGTTTAGAAACACGGTCTTTCCTCTCATCTGGAATTTGTTCTGTTGGCGACTCGATCGTGCGGATAGAAACCTCTTCGATCGTTCGCCTCGTAGGTTTCACTTCCCGATCTCGGTCAGATTCGATGGTTTCTTGTGATTTGGGGACTCTGTGTTTAATCAACCTGGTTTCTTTCCTCTCTGTAGAGTCAGTAACGGATATCTCGCCTCTCAGTTCAGACCTTTCTGTTGTACGTAAGACGTCTGACAGCGACGCCATCGTCTCGCCCAGAGGAGCCGCTTCGTCCTCGTACAACACTTCGGCGTGTTCCTCCACCACCTCTTCATGTTCCCACACATCCTCTGTGGGCGACACTTTCTCCGTCACGTAATAAACTTCCTGGATCTTCTGAGCTTCTTTTCTGCGCTCGATCTTGACGAGACTCGTCGTTGCTGGACGTTTTAAGAGGTGTTGAAGAAGAGGTGTTGAAGAAGAGGTGTCGAAGAAGAGGTGTCGAAGAAGAGGCGTCATGCAGCGGCGCCAAGAGGTGATAACAAAACACAAAGTTTAGGAACACAGAGATTAAGTAATGGCTAATGCTTGAGGTGATAATCCACCTGCTGTGTATTATCATCAAGAGTTAAAGATTAAGATGTGGTTAAAGTACTCCATCGTGTTTTCACATGGTCGGTACCTTTTTCTGCAGGAGAGACTTTTTTCTCTTGTTCAACCTCTGAGGGCACAATCTTCTTAATCTTCTCAACTTCTTGAAAGAATCAACCCGTTTGTGATCCAAGACGTGCGTGAGGTCGAAGAAGATCATTTTAAAAGAAGAGAATTTAGACATTTAACCAACAAACATACAGAAATAAGCAGCGTACATTAAATAACACAAAACCAAAGACGTTACGAAACCTTTGGAAGATGTGGCAGCAGCTCAGTTTGTATTCAGTTTACAGAACCTCGTCAAACTGTATATTTATTAAGGTCCGCTGTAGACTCAAAATAATTAATAGTTCAACTGACGCTTGTTTGAAGGTCAGAATTGTAATGTGATGATAACATGTTTCCTGCTGTGCATTACTTCTACTATAAGGTGCGAAAGTTGGAATTTGTTTTTATTTTGCAGAAATGCAGAATTTAAGTGCAGAAATAGAATATTGTTCCTGCTGCTTAAGGCAAGTTTTTTTTAAGACTTTTAAAGATTTTTTTAATGTAACTCAGACTGAAATTTATGAGAGACATTTGGTAAATTATTTTCTAAAATTTTCAGAAAAAAGCAGTTAAATATCTAACCGTCTTTAAGACTTTTCACAGATTGATTCAAGAGATTTTAATACGAATTCAGGCCTTATTTTTAGATTAATGAATTCAATGCCTTTCAATATTTGTTAAAAACAAAAGGTCTTAACATTAAAGTTATACAAAATATTTCAGTGTTAAAAAAAACTAATCTCCATTGACTAAATATATAGTTTAAATATCATATTAATGTAAGATATTGTTCAGTAAAAAAATTCAATTTCATGTCATGTAACAATTATGTAAGAAAATAATCTTCTTGATCCTACGACTGAATCGCACCAAAGTTAAGAATGAACACATGATGACTTTAATACATCATTTTGAAGAAAAGTAAATAGATGGAATTTCTTTAGAGACAATGTTTGGATAAATGTAATGATTTAAATAACGGTACGTCAAGTCTTTTCCCACTGGCTGCTGCGCATGTCATCAGTGAATCTGGTATAATTATCTGTATTCTGCAACAAGTGTACGTGCAGATCGTTGCCAGAGTAAGAACAAATGTAAGTGGACTGTTGCCGATGGTTGACATGCATAAAGAAGACAATAAGAGTGCAGGTCTGCCTCGGCTGTACCTTTAGGAAGTCTTTCTTCTACCTCTCGTTTCGGTTTAACTTCAGGCACCTTGTCAGGCGTCTTATCTACAGAGATCCTCTCGGGGTGTTTCTGAGACACCGTGTCAGGTTTGACTTCCACGGGCTTCTTCTCAGGAGTCCGTTCTTCTTCAGCCACTTTCTGAGGAACCTTTACAGGCTTCGTCTCAGGAAGAGCCTTCACCGCCACCTTTTCCTCAGGTGCTTTTTCTGGAAACTTCTCCGGTACTTTTTCTGGCAGCCTCTTTGGAATTTCCTCAACTTTTCTCTCAGGAGCCGGCACCTTCGCTGGGACCCTCTCAGGGGTCTTTTCCGTCACCTGGGCTTCCACTGGAGCTCGTCTCTCTGGTACTGCTTCAGGTATTTTATCAGGTACCCTGTCAGGTTCAACTACCTCATCGAACACCTTCTGAGGTTCTTCTTCAGGCACCTCTTCAGGCACCGGTTTAGGTTTGGGCTTCAAAGCTTTAAGAGGGTTTGACACAAAGACATGCACAAGACATGACTAGAAAGAATTGAAAAAATGTGCTGGCGCACAAGTAAAGATCATTTAAACACAACAGGGAGTTACTTTACTCAAATTAGTGCTGCTAGTTTGTCCTGAGGATGGAACCAAAATCAATGGGAATCTTCCTCTGGAGACCTTCAAATCTGGTCCCATTATACATTATATTTACTGTAGATTGTATATTGTATTTGGTCATTTGAGTAAGATAACCCCGCTTGTGTAAAACAGACTTGAAGGACAACAAACAGAACAAAGTCTGGGCTTGTTACTGAGCATCAGGAACAGTGAAGTACCTTTCTCTTTCTTTGTCGGCTCTTCTTTGGGAGGAACGACAGCAGCTTCCGGTTTCTTTGCTGCTTTTGGCGCCTCGGGTATTTTTTCATCCACAAGAACTTTAAAGAGTATCATTCACAGATATTAGAAGCCTTTCAATGAATAAAACCTGAAGAGTGCTGTTGGACAAACAAAAACACTCTATCGAGTGCAAGACAAGAAAACCTAAGTGAGGAACACGACGTGCAGCCCCATCGTAACTAAAGTTAGACGTACAGAGTGTAAGATGAAGGTAAGAGTTTTGTTTTTAGTGCGAGGTGTTACGGTTAAGATGAAGAGAAGTTTGTTGGCACAAACTAAACTAAACACAAAAAGGTATTAATGAGCACTCACGAATCACTCCAAATGAGTTAAAGTTGGATGGTGGAATTAAGAAGATTAAGAAAAACTCCGGAGATGCATCTCAATCAGAGACGTTGTATACCTTTCTTCGGAAGTTCCTTTGGTGCAGGCGTCGGTTCTGGTTTGGTCTTCAGAGGCTCTGGTTTTGGCACTCTCACTTCAGGTTCAGCTTTTTTAACTGCTGGTTCAGGTTTAGACACCTTAGTTGGTTCTGGTTTTGGAACTGCCGGTTCTGGCTTAGCGATGGCAGGTTCGAGAGGCTCAGGTTTATGGACTTCTGGTTTTGGTTTTTCTGGTTCTGGTTTGGCTTTTCGAGCCTCTGGTTCTGGCTTTTTTACTGCCGGTTCAGGCTTGATCTTTGCCGGCTCTGGTTTTGCGGCCTCTTCAGGGACTTAAAGCAACATTGAGTTTAGATACGCCAATCAAGATACACAGAAAGTCAAAGATTCGCTTCCACACTTGAAGCTAAACAAACACAGTTGAGACGTATGAATCCTCAGGACAGAGAAATAAAGACACAGGTAGACTCAACAGTCCTAAAAGTGTTTAAAATCAACATACACATACAAACAAAGCAGGAAATACCTTTGGACGGTGGTGTCGGCTTCTTTACTGGCACCGGCTTAGCTTCCAGCTCCACCTTTGCCACAGGTTTGGCTTCAGGTTCTGCTTTGGCCGCCGGTGGGGCCTTAGGCTTTGGTTCAGGTTCTGCTTTGGCCGCCGGTGGGGCCTTAGGCTTTGGTTCAGGTTCTGCTTTCGGTTTGGGTTTGGGTTCAGGCTCAGGCTTAGCTGCAGGCGCCACTTTTTTGGGCGCAGCTGGTACCTGAGGCTTGGCCTTATCTTCAGGTAGGTAACACAGACATTAGCTAATGTTAGCACAAAGTTGTGGTAGCATTTAAGAGTTATCAAGAGGCGTTCGAAAGAGTGAGACATTCAACAGAGAGAGACACTGAACAGTTCACATGAAAAACACCAATAACTGAGCACAAACAGGAAGATTAAAGTCAGAATAAAATCAAGACTAGACAGACATTAAGAGGTGAGAAGCTACATAGCAGTGAGCACAAGTGAGCTGCTACTGAGGGCGTTTCAAAAGTACCTTTTTCTGGTATTCCAGGCTTCTCGGCAGGCGGCGAGGGAGCAGCAGCAGGCTTCTTAACCTCCTCTGCTTCTTTTAAGATACATTCAAACACATGATCAACCAGGAAGTCAAAGAAAACCAGACGACGAAAGGAACAAAACTGAATCAATGGTCAAACATTAGGACAGTGTCGTCTGCAAAGAGGAAGATTTTCAAGATATTTCTACCTTTTGGAGCAGGAACTTTCTTCTTCTCTGGGACTGAAACTGCAGGAACCTTTTCCTCCACTGGCTTTTTGGCCTCAGGTACTTCAAAAATATCAGTGAAATGAAGTGAAATTTCACAACAACAATTTTTTTACACAGACACAATTACATTAAAGGATTTTAAAAGTGTAAAAACAGGGGAAGCCAAAGATAAATGTATTATTAAACAGGTACATGCCAACATCAGAGCATGTTGGTACCTTTTGGTGGTGACGGCTCCTTCACAGCTGCTGTTGGCTTCTCTTCGGGCTTTTTCTCAGCTTTGGGAGCTTAAAAGACACCGATTGTGTTAACACAAGAGAAATGCTGAGCATTTGCAGGTGAAGCAAAGAAGCGCAGCGGAAGATAATAAGACAGTAAAAGCAACTACAGTAGATAATGTAATAAGTCTATCTGTAGCAAAAATAAAAGATTAAGTAAGAGGATTAAAACACAAAGTGGAAAAAACGCTCAAAGATTTTAGTAACAGGACGGACAAATAATTTGCGTTTTTTCTGCAGGACGAGGCGCTGAGCTGCAGCAGGAAGACGTTCACGTGTTCGCTACCTTTTGTTGGGATTTCCTCTCTCATTCCGACTTTCTTGGTCTCTACTTTCTCCTCAACGGCAACTCTGGCACCTAGTGGGGGAAAAGACACAGAAACATCCAGAATCAACATCACTGGCAGAAAACATTAACTTTCTGAAGATATCGCAGTGAAACCACTCATTTTTCAGAGATGAATTACTGCTTGTACTGAAGTGTAATATTTTATTCAAATTGTTGAATCAATCGTATCATTAAGTCAATAGAAAAATTGTAATTATCTCCAGTATTTTGGTGAAAAATCTGTATAAAACCTTGTGTTACGTTACCAAAACCAACCTTACATGTACATGTGTGCTTAAATAGATAGAGAGATGGACTTTATTGATCCAAAATTGGTCAATTATTGTGTTACAGCAGCAGCAGGTTGTCAGGCATTGCATAGCAGTAAAATAAAAAATAATAATAATATATATTAATATAAGAAGAATTAGAAGTAAACAGTTTATCCAAATGTAAAATGTACACGATAAGCAGTAAACCAATTAGAAGTGAAATTCAAAGCAAAGCAAAAATAATTGCTGATTATCTACATAATGCATTTAGGGCAAGAAAAAAAAAAGTTTTAGGAGGTAAGCAAGAAAAAAGATCAAATTGACCTCAGACTGCAGAAAAGGAAGAGACATTATTATAAGTAAAGTAAAGACGATTAATGGTGAGGGCAAGAAGAAAACAGTAAGAGGTA
The DNA here is from genome assembly GCA_943593645.1 of Bovichtus variegatus. NCBI lineage: Eukaryota > Metazoa > Chordata > Actinopteri > Perciformes > Bovichtidae > Bovichtus > Bovichtus variegatus. The sequence goes on from CALSCE010005794.1 coordinate 280,703, forward strand.
AAAACCAGACATTAAGAGAGAGCCATGGTTAAGAGCGGCTCACACACACACACACACACACACACTCCCTGTGCGTGACTGTGGTCTGATACCTGTAGATGTGGACACCTGTTGTGTAACCGTCTCTTCAGTCCAGCTCTCAAACTCGACTGAAGGTGTGAAAACCACAAGTGACAAAAGACAACAAACGTGAGAAAGTTTGTGCTCGAAAACTCCCAACGTCATTTCACACAAAGTCTGTTGTTTACTTCATTTATTAATCTGACGGCTGAACTTTCACTTTTAAAGATGCACTTCCTGATTTCATGGATGGAACAACTACACTGCAGTGGTCCAGGGGCCTGTTCCCAGGAACAGGCCCCTGGACCACTGCAGAGACACAAAACAACTACAAAGAGACACAAAACAACAAAAGAACTACAGAGACACAAAACAACTACAGAGAGACAAAACAACTACAAAGAGACACAAAACAACTACAGAGAGACAAAACAACTACAAAGAGACACAAAACAACAAAAGAACTACAGAGACACAAAACAACTAGAGACACAAAACAACTACAAAGAGACACAAAACAACTACAGAGAGACAAAACAACTACAAAGAGACACAAAACAACAAAAGAACTACAGAGACACAAAACAACTACAGAGACACAAAACAACTACAGAGACACAAAACAACTACAAAGAGACACAAAACAACTACAAAGAGACAAAGAACAACTACAGAGACACAAAACAACTACAGAGAGACAAAACAACTACAAAGAGACACAAAACAACTACAAAGAGACACAAAACAACTACAAAGAGACAAAGAACAAACTACAGAGACACAAAACAACTACAGAGAGACAAAACAACTACAAAGAGACAAAGAACAGCTACAAAGAGACAAAGAACAACTACAGAGAGACAAAACAACTACAGAGAGACAAAACAACTACAAAGAGACACAAAACAACTACAGAGAGACAAAACAACTACAGAGAGACACAAAACAACTACAGAGACACAAAGAGACAGAAAACGACTACAAAGAGACAAAATGAAACAAACAACGAGCAGAGGCTCTCGTCTGTCTTCTCGTACACTTTACGTCACTGTTTTGTGTCTTAGTCTTTAACAAAATCAGGGAGCAAATCTTTAAAGAGAAACTAAACTATTTGAAGGAGTTTAAATGTCCTGATAGACGAGACAAAAGACTCCGACTGTGAAATGGCGCCACGAGAGGAAGTTAGTGAGAATGTGGTGCAGAGATGGAAGACGGGATAAAAGAGTGAAAACATAAGAACAAACAAGAGTCTGTAGACTTATTATTAAAGTCCGGCGACACACACATGATGTTAGGATGGACGCAGATGTGGGAACATCTTCTTTATTATTATTATTATTATTATTATTAAGGATAGGCCACTTATTTGTTTACTGATAGTTCACTTTTCAGATGAATCTAAACTGTAGTATAAGTTGTTTTTACAGCTATATGTACATTTAAAATGTCTTATAGTTCCTTTAATAGTTTATTATTTATGTTACATTACAATGTTCTTAATCCTTATTGTTTATCTATATTAATTGTACTTGTTTGTGCAACATAAGACATATATAATATATATAAATACTATATATTTCCCAGATCTGCTCGGATGGTTTGATGGAGATGATGAAGTTTGATGAAGAAATACAACATGTTGTACCTCTCTGCTCCACCTCCACCTCCTCTTCATAGTGATAAGAATATTCAGCTGATTCTTAAGAAAACAAAAAGTTGATTTTGTTTCCGTTAATAAAAACAAAAGCAGAATAGTTTTCAGTTTAAGATGAGAAATATGTATTAGTGAGGGATTAAAACAGTAAAAAAAAGTAAATGAATTGTGTTTTCACACATAATGTTAAATCTAATCTTGTCATTTGTTTTTGGATGGAAGCAGATGAAGAATAAAAACACAGTAAATACCTCGACTGTGTTCAACCTCTTCTTCATAATGATAGAACTCAGCAGATTCTTTAAGACAGAAACACCCAGTTTATAAAGTGTTAAACTGAAGAATTCATCCAGAGATTCATAAAGATTCACAGAATCCTTCTTTTGATTCCTTGAAACTTTTAGGAAACTCGTTAAAAAATGAATTTCTTGTTGTTGTTGTTGTTATTGTTGTTGTTTCTGAAGGTGCTTCTTATCTCAGTCTTACCTTGAATGGCCACTGATGAAGGCACCTCAGGCCTCTGAACTGAGGAGTCTGGGACATCTACAGATGATGGAATATGGTTTATACCAGAACTTTATTTCAAAGAAACTAAGTTATTTAAGAAACAAAAGTATTCCAACTGTTCGGACATTTTGGAAAATCCTCTTGTTCCCCAGCGTTGTTGGAAAGTGTAAAATAAAGTTCTGACTAAATGAATACAAACTGCTACAGCTGACTACAAACAAACAATACTTTGTAACATCCACAACATAGAAAGGTGTGAACATAACGTTGATTATGTGCGACATTATTACGAAACTCCAACAGTCAGAAAACTGTGCCATTTGTCCGACAGCCGATGTCTCAAAAACAGAAAACAGACGCCCAATGTTCCGATGGCCCAATGTTCCGATGGCCCAATGTTCCGAGGGCCCAATGTTCCGAGGGCCCAATAGTCCAAAAAGTGTCCCATTTGTCCGACAGCTCATCAGAACAATGGCCGTCTGTTTTTGAGATAACGCGCTGTGGGACATTTTTTGGACGTCAGAATAATGGGCCATCGGAACAATGGCCGTCTGTCAACCAACAAACGGACAAATCCAAAACCCCAATAGTCCGAAAATTCTTAGTTTTTTCGGACTATTGGGGTTTTGGAACAAGGGGAAGTCTGCTGATCATGCTAGCTGTTTGTAGGTTAGCAGCTGGCTTGTGCTAAGCTAGGCTAAATGTGTCTACAGAGATGAAACTGATGAAGAAGACTCGGAGAAAAAGAGGATTTCCCATAAATGTCGCTGACAGATTTAAGTTGTCTATCAAATAAAATACTTACCGAAGGGCACCATCGCTAACTCAATCTCTGTGAAAAAGGGAGGAAGAGTGAAGAACGTGTTAAACACCAACACAGACAGAAGCGGAAGAGAAACATGAAGGTTGTTGGCGTCTGACTGTACCTTTGCCAGACAAATAAAGCTCAGCTGTGCTCTTAGCCTCTCCTCTGGGCTCCAACCGCACAATCACTGAGTACACGCCTACACGGGATTATTAATGAAGACGTTTAACACTCAAGGCATCAAAACAATGAGGTAAAAAAAAAAAATCTACTGGGCTCTGTGCCGGGCCTCGATTGGCGCTCTACACACCTTCGTCTTCGGTGGTCACGTTTCGGATGACCATGAAATGTCTTCGGCCCTCGCTTGTGAAGTTGTACTTCGGGCTCTCTCTCAGTTCCCAGGTGTCTTTGTACCACGAAACGATAGCGTTGTCGAAGGACACCTCGCACTCAAAGGTGGCCGACTGGCGCTCGTTGACTTCGATGTTGTGGATGCGTTTGGTGAAATGAATTTGTTCAGCTAAAACAGATAAAGACGTGAATGGGTAAACGTGTTTGGCAGCACAACTCGGAATGTATGACAGAAACTTAATGATAGTTTGGTTCTTTTACAACATCCACATTAGATTTAGGTTAGAAGTGATGATCAGAGTTTGAATGAGTATGATCAGGGATGCACCGATACGGATCGATCCTACGTTTACGATTGATTACGCGATCACGTGACACGCCGGCCGCAGCTCGCCGTGAGCTCTCCGGAGGTGTCGCACTGCTACTGTAGCTACTTCCATGTGCGAAGATAAGTTTGGAGAATTCAATCAATCAAAATGAAAGTTTGTCGGACGCAGAGAGTTTCCGATCGTTAAGTCCGCTCTGTTTCAACATTACATTTAGCAGTCTGTGTTTTTAGAATTTCAACGTGAAATATCCGTTAAATTAAAGTTTTTTTTTACTATTTGTTAGAAGAAAGTCTGGAAACTTTTCGTCTTTTTTGGGAATTTTCTTTTGCACTAGAATTCCTGTTTAAGTTTGACCAAGTTGTTTCTGCATTTAAAAAGTTTTACACTTTCCTGTAAATTTTAAAAGATTTCTTTACGAAGTTGCTGGTGCACGATTTATTATTTAAATAATTAATAACAACTCAGTAAATGTATATCTGTGTATTTATGTTTTACAGAGTGAGGAAAACAAGGTTTAAGTCGAGGCTGATGTTTCTATTATTATTTTTATCAATATTGAGATCACGATTATTAATTATTAGATTTTTATTACACTTTTAAATAAACTTCACTTCCATGTGCTACATACAATTCTTTGCTTCAAAATAAGACTTCAAATAAAGTTATTTTTTACCTGAATTCAACGCATTTTAATACATGTTTACATAGATTATTAGACTTTTCTACTCTGCAGCTGCAACGTTCAGGAAGGTTTTGCACACAACTCAAACCTCTGGATCGTTTCAGAAGCGCTTGATTTGATATGCAGCAGAGTTTTGTGTGAGCGGAGCATCTTAAACGTCACTTTCACGACCGGGTTCGTTTGGTTGTGGGAAGCCCATCGATGGACTGGTGTCGAGGCTGAACCCGGACCGGGGCTGAACCCGGACCGGTGCATCCCTCGGTACGATGGCTGCGTGTTGGGGGGCTTTGATGGAGTCGTGACAAGACAACGAATGAAATGATGGTGGCCGGACGTTTTGTGGCAAGATAATCCAGAGCGTGAAGAGTTAAGAAGAAAGAGAGAAAAAAGAGTCCAAACGTCCAGCGTTAGTCTCAGATGGGGAGTCGGAAGAGGTTAGTGAAGAAGGAGAACTGTTCCCGGGTACAAACCTTCCACCCAGAGGTCGGCCGAGGACTCCAGGTGCTGGTACCTGCAGGTGTATCGGCCCTGGTCTTCAGTCTTCAGCTCTCGAATCAGAAGCTTCTGAACCTTGTGCTTCACCTCCGACGTGTACCTGCCCTTCATCTCTAACTGCTTCCCGTTTTTATACCACTGAGCCGCTACGTTAGGGACGGACAACTGACAAGAGAGCGCGCACGTCTGGCCTTCCTTACCCGAAGTGTCCTGCACGTGCTTCTCCACCTCCACCTCTGAAAGACACAGCAGAGGAACACGTGAAAACAACTGTCGTGCTTCAAGAATTACAATCAAACAGTTACAAATATTAATCGTTTCAAGCTTCATTCATAACCCTGACATTTGTGCATTTATCTTGATTTATCTCATTTCTCTGATTTATCTTGATTTATCTTGATTTCTCTTAATTTATCTGATTTATCTTAATTTATCTTGATTTCTCTTAATTTATCTTGATTTCTCTTAATTTATCTTGATTTATCTTAATTTATCTAGATTTTTCTGATTTATCTAAATTATTTTGATTTATCTGATTTATCTTAATTTATCTTGATTTATCTTAATTTTCTGATTTATCTTGATTTATCTTAATTTATCTT
>CALSCE010005794.1:296187-333915 GCA_943593645.1 Bovichtus variegatus
CACCAGTTACTTTTCTATTTTCTCATGTTTGGGACAAATACAAATGTTGGTGATGATCATTTATCACAAACACAAAACATAAAGATAAAACCGCCCTACATTTATTACACAGGAAATAACTACATTTCCGTGTCATTAGTGGCGTTATGTAAACATTTAAAGGGTTAACTGTGAAAATAAAAGACTTAGTTATGATCAGGACTGAAGGTGAAAGAAGTGGAACATAATATTAATATATAATATTTCTATAGCAGTTTTGAGACTTTGAATGTGAGACAGACTGAGTGCGTCAGAGACGCTGAGCTCACCGAGGACGGACACGGCTGCGTCACACGTGTCCTTCCCTGCGTCGTTGGACACCTCGCAGGAGTATTTCCCGGCGGCCTCTTTGTCGTCGGTGCTCAGACACTCGAGGATGCAGGAGTTCTCCGTCGTGGTGATGTTGTACCTGTAGGAGGCGAAGACCTGCTGTCCGTCTTTGTACCAGTTGACGGTGATCTTAGGAGTTCCCGTGTACGTGCACTCCAGCGTTAACGCTTTGCCCTTCTGCACCGACACGTCCTTCAGCTTCTTAGAGAAGGCTGCCGGCTCTGAGAGACACAAAGCTCAGTTCAGGAGGATTTATTTAAGGATGACGACCGCTTACACTCAGGACTCTTTTACTTTACAGGACTTAATGCAACATATCTTTGACGGCATATTTGGGTCATTTTAGCTTAAAGAAAATACGGAGGCGGTAATAATCGGAGAGAAAAACTTCTGAGACTAAAGTCGTACATTTACGGGAAAAAATAATTTAAGATTTTTTTTTTATTGCAAATATATTATTTTTTCATATTTATATATATTTATTTTTATCTTGGAAATTCTAAATTTTTTCTCCTAAAACATAAACGTCAGCATATGACCACATATTTACCACCTTATAAGTTGCCAAGACGACCATCTACTCAGCATCAGGGCTCATCAAAAATCTACATGTTGAGTTTCTCCTTAAATACAACGTCTGTGTATTCACTCCTCCCACCAGCAGGAGGCGCTGCAGCTTCAGCGCTGAGGAGGATGTCGAGTGTTTGAATCCGGACGCAGCATTTGTGATGTAACGTTATAACATTACCTGTCACTCAAGTTCAGAGCTTCAGCTTTGAGGTACTTGTACCTGGCTTAAATATTTAAAATGAATGCGACTTTGTACGAAATTTCACTGTCAAATATTTTAGTTTTTACTAAAATATGACGCATTACAGATTAAACTATAAACAAAGTAAAGTATTTTAAATGAGCTTCACTAAGTAATGAATCAGTAGCATTAGTACAATAATATGTGATAAAATAATAACATATTAGGTTGTTTTTTTGATACTTAAAGTACATTTTGCTCCCGCCACCCTTCTATGAGGCATGAATGTACATGAAGCCTTTTCAGACGGACCTTTGATGGTGAGATTGACGGGGCTGCTTTCCTTTCCGGCGTCATTAATGATCTGACAGGTGTACTCTCCGGCGTGAGATCTGTCCACTTTGAACAGCTCCAGGATAACTTGGTTGTCCTTCAGGGAGAAATTGCAGTCGTGTCCAGTCAGGATCTCCTTCGCCCCTCGGAACCACTTCAGCCTGAGGGGGGCGCTGCCTTTCACCAGGGCCGAGAAAGTCACGTCGGAGCCGGGCATGGCTTCCACCGGCTGGGGTGGCACCACGAAAGATGGAGGTTCTGGGTAAAAACAGACAGAAACGGATCAAACAAGCTGAGAATTTAACTATTTAAGGGACTAAAAGAACTTCAGGAGAATTTTTATCTTGAATCTACCGACATTGAACCAACATTCACCAAGCAAAGACATTTCATTCATGTACGTCAAATAATAACGGGCTTAAAGTCGTGAATTAACCTGGATATGTTCTGAGATTACAGTGGTGGTGCAGTGTGATCAGGTTACGAGCTCGCTGGTTAGTGAGTTAGCTTGCGTGCTAACGTTATCGCTAGCAAAATACTATACGAGTGGATACGTTATTTGGCTAGCTTGCAAAATTACTTCAACAGCTAACGTTACGTAGCAACCAACGGCGTGCAGCTAAGTTACAAGCTAGCTGTAACTTAGCTACGCAGCAGGATCGCGTGTTGGTTGCTTCGCTACGTTAGCTGATAAAGTAATTTGCAAACAGCTAAATAGTTAGTATAATGGAGCCAATGGTGCAAAGAAAATATATCTCTTCTCTTCTATATCTCTTCAAAATCTCTATTCTAATTATGATAAATGATTGTAATGCAGTAATTACAGGATGCTAACTGCAGTTCAATTAACGGCCACCGGGGTCCTTAATAACAAGGATTTTTTGAAAGTTACACATAGTACATTTAAGTAAAGGATCAGAATCCTCTTTCCACTGTAAGTAATTAATATGAGAAGAAATGTCAGCATGCAGTTTGTCAGTCTAGTTTCTGACCTTTTACAACCCAGGAGGCCGTAGTTTCACTGGACCCTGCCTTGTTGACAGCTTTACATTTATACGCTCCGGAGTCGGACAGCTTCAGCGTGGACACTTTGAGCGTGCAGCTGTTGTTGCTGAATGAAATCTCATAATTGGGTCCGCTCTGTATCTCCTCCCCATCGTGGTACCAGGAGATGGTAAAAGGCGGGGAGCCCGACACTTTGCACTCCATCTCTCCGGCTGCTCCAACGACGGTGTTGCAATCCTTCAACTTCCTTAAGTAGGTTGCAGGTATGATCTTATCTGTTGGGGCGGGAAACAATCAGGACAAATACACGTTACGTAGGCCGGGTACGAAGGGTTTGCACCAAGTATCAAACATTGAAGTACTGCACGTCTGGTCAGATCGATAAGTTCGACTCTTTGATCACATGGTTCTTCAGTTAAATCAAAATTGTGCCAATTATAGAGAGTGTGTTATTCATGCAAAGTTCTTGTTTGGCTGCTTGTCTGTAGACACAATTTGAATGGTTTTGTAGACAATGGCGGTTTTAAGGGAGGTTACTAACTGTGCCGAATATTTTCGTACATTTTTCAGCCCAAATTTATCCCCAGAGAACCCTGAATGAGTATTCTTGTGTTTATTGTTATATGTGTATCATTATTAGTCTTGGAGAACCAAACCTATAGGGGTGGTAGGATGTGACAGTTGTGAATACATTTGGTATCCCTAAACCCCCCCCACACACACACATCTGAGCCCCCAATGTTTGTAGAAATACATGTTTGTGTTTCTCACAGTAAGTAAAGTTATGGACAATTATTTTCTATTGGTACCAAATCAAATGTATCATATTGGAACTAGTCCCAGTAGTAGAAAGACACCAACCTAAGACTGTGAGATTAATTTTACTCAGGTCCTTCCCGACCTCGTTCATAACCTCAAATGTATATTCTCCAGAGTCCACTTTCTCAGCCGAGAGAACATTCAGGCTGGAAATCATCTGAGAAAATGAGATTTTGTATTTCCTTCCGGAGGCCAGCTCAACGCCATCCTTGAACCACTTGGGTGTGAGCTCTGGGGTTCCGCACACTTTGACCTCTAGGGCGGCCACGTCGCCCGCCGTCACGCTCAGAGCATCAGGCTTGTCCACTATCTTAGCAGGTTCTGGAATCAAGAGAGAAGAAGCAGAACACGTTCTTAATCAAACCTGCAGGAGGAAGGATGGAAAAAACTGGATGAGAAAGAGAGAATTATATGATTACAAACCTAGAACAGTCAAGTTAGCGAAACACTCCACACTCCCAGCATCGTTTGTGAGTTGGCAGGTGTATTTGCCTGCCGTGGTTGCATCAGCCTTAAAGACTTTAAGAGCGACCTGGTTGTTCTCAAAGGTGATTTTCCTGTTGTCACCGTCCCTGAGAATGTGATCCTTGTCTTGAACCCAGGACACAGTAATGGGTTCAGAGCCTTTAACCGTGGCCACAAGGGTCACCTCCTGCCCCAGTATCACTGTCGTGTTTGACAGTTTCTTCACAAACGACGGCGGCTCTGAATAGAGGAGAAAAACAGCGCAAAAGGGAAAGTCAGCAAGGTGACAAAGGAATTTGAAAATCTAATTATTATGATTTTCATTTGAGACTATCGCAATTTCTACTGACCTCTGAGTTTAACTGACGTCTGGCAGGTGTCACTTCCTACACTGTTAGTCACTTTGCACTCGTATTCGCCGGCATCCGAGGGCTCTATCCCAATGATATGCAGCGTAACCGAGCTGCCCTCGCTCACCATCTTATACTTCCTGCTCTCCATCAGAGGTTTCCTGTCTTTGAACCAGGTGATCTGGAACGGAGCTGTACCGCTCATCTCGCAGTACAGACTCACGTCCTTCCCCTTCAACCCTTCAACGGGCTGAGGTACTTTGACAAAAGATGGGGCGTCTACAAAAAGATCAGGACACTGTTAAAGAGGCATACACGGCAAAATGATCCATGGTGAAGTCTTAAAGCTGAAACTCGTAACATTTCATGTGTTTTCACGCTCTGCGGTGACAAAAGGCCAACAGCTGAGATTGCAAAGTTGTTAAGGAAGTTTTTTGGAACTACAGCTAAGGCGGTGGGACGATAGCCAAGATGGCAGAGTTGGGAATGTTTGTGCGACTGTAGCCGACATTGCAGAATGTGTGGAATTAAAACTACAGATAAGATGGTACAGTAAGTATAGCAAGGCTTTGGAAGCGAAGGAAGCTAAATGTGCTGCGGGAGGTTGTTGAGACGACAGCTCAGATGAGTTGTTGTGGCTGATTGTTGGAACTTCCTTCAAGACTGCAGAATTATAAACATTTGTTAAAACTACAGTTAAAATGGCAAAGCTGTTGTGGAAGGATGTTTAAACTACAGTCTAGGCTGCTGAGTCGTGAACATGTGTTGAAACTATAGTTAAGATTGTAGGATTCATAAGTTTGTTGGGACTGTAGTCTAACAATAGCTAATAATAAAAGTTATTGTGGAAGGCTGTTAAAATGACGAAGTCATAGTAGGAATTTGTTGAAAGCAGACTTTTGGAATGTGTTGCTGTGAAAGACGGTTGGAACTACAGCTAACTTGGCAAAGTCGTTGTTGACGTTGTTGGGAATATAGTTACGGTAGAATTGACGTGGAATTGGTTGAGACTATAGTCCAGATAGAGGACTTGTATGCCATTGGTTGGAACTACAGCAAAGACGTCAGATTTCCGGGGAGGAACCTCAGTCCAGATGACGGATCGTGAATGTTTGATGGGACTAATTGTTGCAACCTCAGCTAAAATGGCTGAAAGCGGAAAGTGTGTATCCAGCTGTTTAATTGACTAAAAAGGTTCCAGCATGTTTCTATTTCCGAAACAAAAAGGGGGCAACCCAACACGCTGATGGACATTTCTCCATGGCGGAAAAAAGGAACGAGTCTTGAACCAAAGTGCCAGCGCGTTTGACGAAACTTCCACATACCGGATGGATATATATTTATATAAATAAAACTTTAATGTTACGTATTCCAGCTTTAAGCAACACAACAAAACTTCAACACACTGAACAGCCAGTGCATCAGGAAGTCAGACCATGAATGATAAATGATGAGGAGGTCAGTGAGATGCTGACCTTTAACAGTAAGTGTGGTGCTGCAGCTGACACTGCCAGCATCATTCTGAGCTTCACAGGTATAAACTCCATCATCATTGAAGCTGGCGGAGAGCAGTTCGAGGACTGCTACCGAGTCAACAAATGATGTTCTGTAGTTGCCCCCATCCGTGACCTTGGTGTCCTGTTTGTACCAGGTCACTTTCAGAGGGGCTGTGCCACTGACTTTGCACTCCAGGCGGAGTGACTCCTCCTGCTTCACAAACTTAGTGGCAGGGAGTTTCAGCACAAACTCGGGTGGTTCTGGAAATCCAAAATACAGACATATTAGCTGCCGGCAGCATGTAGGGACACAGATTGTAACAACAGGCAGGGGGTGAGGAGAGATAAACCAGCAAAGACGGGTTAGCAGCAGAGACAGGATGGTTGTGGAAAATGCAGGAGCATCACAAAGGCAACAAACTCTTCTTCAAGAGAAGCCGCAGCAGCGAAAAAAAGCTTTGAATAATGACAATGAAAGTAGAGCGAAAGCCCGGAAAATGTGACAGAAAATCACTACTTTTAGCCAGCAATGCAGATGTGACATGAAAACAGCCACGCAAGAGTCGATTTAAAAGATGCAAGTCCAACCTTTGACTGTCAGGTCTGCACTACAGCGTACAGAGCCAGCATCGTTACTGACGTGGCAAGAGTAAACTCCACTGTGGGCGACACCCACTGAATAGAGCTCTAAGAAGCAAGACAGCCCCTCCAGCCCCGTGAAACAAGTGGGCCCGGTCATGAGCTCTGCGTCGTCCTTGAACCATTTGACCGTGAAGGGCGGCGTTCCCTTAAATGTGCATTTGAAGCGCACGGTGCCATTGGGTACGGCCGCCTGGGACTCTGGCAGCGTCACAAAGCTGGGAGGTTCTGAAGAGAATAAGACGGATCACGTTAAAGCGGTTACTCACCTTTTGATTTAGGATTGCATGAGCAATCACGTCGGAGAGCACTGTCTAACCTTTAACCATGAGGGATCCTCGGCTTTCACAACTTCCCGCTGCGTTGGTCAGTTTGCAAGAGTAGGATCCTGCGTCAGATCTCTCAAGCTGTTCGATTTCGATGGACACAGAATTGTCCTGCTGAATGAGTTTGTGTTTTACTCCACTAGAGATTTTGCTCCCGTCTTTCTGCCATTCCACAGAGATGGGGAGAGAACCAGATATTTTGCAACATATCTGAACAAAGGAGCCCAGTATCTCCTGCATGTCTACCAGGGGCTTCGTGAAGCTTGGGGCAATTGCTTGTTCTGTTACCAAGAGAGTTATGAGAAAGTAATTAGACTTTAGTCAACATGCCACGATGTACCACAGGAGTTTTTATGTTTCCACACCAACCTAGCACGATCACTTTGACTTTGCAGGTGCAGATACTGATGTGGTTTGCCACTTCGAAGACATATTCTCCTTCGTCCTCTTTCTGAGCGGACTGCACCTTGAGGCTGCTGATGTTCTTCTCAAAGGTCAGCTTGTGCTGCCTGATGGACTGAAGCTCTTTGCCATTTTTCATCCATTTCACTTTGAGCTCAGGTGAGCCCGTTACCTTACAGTCCAGACTGACTGGATCTCCCACTGTAACCTTCAACACTTCAGGTTTCTCTGTGATCTGAGGAGGCTCTACAATGCAAAGCAAATTCAAACAATTCAGAACGTTTCTAACAATGGAAAGATTTGGTAGGTGCGATGAGTTAAGCTCAGGTATACCTTGCACCGTCAGGGCGGCAAAGCACTTATCCTGCCCGGCCTCGTTCACCACCTGGCAGGTGTATTTCCCGCTGTGTGTTGCCTCACACGCAGGGATCCTGAGAGTGGCCACATTGTCCTCAAATGTTCTCTCAATCTTTGGATCTTCCAAAATCCAGCTCTCATCTTTTTGCCATTGTACAGCGAGAGTGGGCGAACCCTTCACTACACACTGAAACTCGGCCTTTTCACCCAGAACAGTGGCAGTGTTTTCAATCTTCTTGGTAAATGTTGGTGGTTCTATTAGAGGAAACCAATTAAATGTTAATATAAACCGTCTGTTATTACCTCAAAAGATGAAAACGTAGATTTGTAATTCAAATTAGACCAACCTTTCAGTTTTAGCATAGTCTTACAAGTACAGCTTCCCACCTCGTTAGTAACAGTACACTGGTATTCACCGACATCGACAGCGTCACATTTGTGCACCTCGAGACCCACAGTGTCGTTCACCTGGGAGAAGCCGTGCTTAGCACTGGGTTTGATCTCGTTTGCATCTTTGTGCCATGTTATCTCAAACGGACCAGTCCCAGCGACCTGACACTCAAAACAGGCGCTGGAGCCTTTCACAACATCAGCCGGCGCCAGCGCTCTAATAAATGATGGCGGTTCTGAGATGAGAGAAAACAAACTGTCACCTACATTTCTCTCGAGAGGGAATTCTTTTCTAAACATTTTGTGCTGCAGACTAGGGATGTCACAATACCAGAAGTTCAGTAGTCAATACCAACATCAGTGAAATTCCACAATTCTCGATAACAAGTCGACACAACGGTAAAAACAAAACATTAACTCCATTTCCTCCAACATCTCTCCTTTATTACTTCATACTGTTAGTCATGAAGTTAAACAGCTCATATCTATTTTATATTTCTGTGAAAACATCTGCAAACAACTGGATTTATTCAAGTTTCTCACCAAAAACTACATTTTACAGGATGACATTTGAGCACGTCATGATAACGTTATAATTCACCTTCAACCAAAAGTATTTTTTGCTGAGTAGAGCCTGAACGCACCATAATGTAACTCTATGGAACCTCGCTTCATGGGCTGCTAACAGCTAACGTTAGCTAGTGAAGCATTACCAGGGAGGAAATAGAGTCAACAGTGAGTTTACTGCGTCTCGAGTTCTGACGGTACCTGTGCTACTGTGGAAAAACAACAAGTACCGTCACGTTGTCAGAGCGTTGGCATCGACTTGGTACCAAAGTATCGGGTCTCGTGACATCCCTGCTACACACTTTGGAAGCAAAGTTTCCCATAGAAATCGCTCCAGTTGGTTTGAGACATCTGTCGCTAGCTTATGCAAGATGACGTTTTTTTTTAAATGGTGATTCTTAATTTGGAATAATATTATATAATAACTAAGACTGGGCGATATGGCAAAAATCTTCTATCCTTAAATAGGATAACGATGTATATCACAATATAGCTTGTTTTTATGGTAATTCAATAAAAGGGAAAAGGGTTTAATCCTGTGTGAATGAAACTAGCCAGCTGCAGTGGTAATGTAAAGTATGATGTAAAAACAAAACCGCAATCTTCAGACGATTTTCCCTCAAAATATTTCACATCAGATTTTCTGAGAAATGTGAGTTAGTATGTGTTTTTATTTTCAATTTAAACAACTAGTAGTCTGTCACGATATCTTGATATATGATTTTATTACGATATAACTCCATTGAAAGACAATAAATTATCATATTGAACGATCGCCCAGCCGTATTCTCAACTAAAATCAATGCCAATACATTTTGTTCAGGCAGAAAATATAGAAAAGTTGGCGTCTAAAGTCTTTGGGAAGCCACTGCCTCCATCCTATATTCTTTAAACTCCTGCACAATGAGCCCCGTGTCTTTGGACACAACTGACCTTTGACCTTGAGCTCCATGCTGCAGCTCTCACTGCCGGCCTCATTGCGAGCCTCGCAGTAGTAAAGCCCACTGTCTTTGGTATCAGGCCCACAGACCTCCAGAGTGGCCACAGAGTTAACAAAGAGCATCTTGTAGCGACTGCTGGGGCTGATCTCGGAGCCCTCCCTGAACCAGTAGATGTCTATCTCAGGTGTGCCGGTCACCTGGCACTCAAACATTTTACTCTGACCGGGACGGACCACGGACACACGTGCAGGGGTCCGTGTGAACTTAGGGGGCTCTGAGAAACAAAACAAACGGTAAATGTAACCATCACACAGACGACGAGGGGAAATGTGATCTCCAGTATGTTTCCATCCAAATGTTTCAGCAAATCAGTTGGTTTGTGGAGAAGCTTTAGAACAAGATGCCATAATTATTAGCCACATTAGCCACATTAGCTTCCGAATCTCAGAAATCTGTTTCCATAACTCTTTATTGCCTCTTCTCTTTGACTGACTTTTCCAGCTCAGCAAAGCGTGAAAATCTTTTTACAATATTAAGGCTTTGTGTTTTAATATTAATACTTCTGTTATTTTGGAGTTGTCCTGAGCATGAGAAGCTACAAAGAGCTGCATATAGAGAGCAGTCTTGAGGACCTATTTTTATTATTATATTGCTGAAAAGGCATTTCCCATTGCCTCTTGCTGTTCATCTTTTTTCTTGTACCATTTTCAAGTGGTCTGGGCCGTTGAAGGCGAGTGGGAAGTGCTGTACAGTCACTTTATACGGAGAAGCTTTGGATGTAAACACTTTGAAATGAATGCTGTATCAGAAAAAAGAGGGTCAGCGTGAAGTCAAGGGAAACTAATTCTAAACGCCTGCAAGAACAGATGGATGGAGACATGTTTACTGACTCAGTTTGACATGTAGAATGACAACCTTTGACAAAGAGCGATGCCTGGCAGGAAGTGGAGCCCACATCATTCTGCACTTCACAGACGTACTCTCCAGAATCGGAGGTTTTGGCAAAGAAGAGCTCCAGTGAGCTGGAGGTGTTGTCTTTGACCACAGAGCAGTCGCCACTGGATAAAATCTCTTTCTTGTTTTTAAACCATTTGGTGGTCAGAGGCGGCGTGCCAGAGACCAGAACATTAAACTGGACCTTTGAGCCGGGCAACACATTCATGGATTCAGGCTTTTCAAGAATGCATGGTGGTTCTGGAAGAGAAGAAGTAATGCTTGTGAAAGCTGCACATATGGCAAAGATCCTTAGAAACATCCACCTACGGACAAACAGCAGAAAAACAGATCGTGTTCAAACCTTTGACACACAAGTTGCCGGAGCACTGGACAGTTCCCGCCTTGTTTCTAGCGATGCAGGTATAGCTGCCGCCGTCTTTACTGGTAAGTTTAGAGATTTCCAGAAAAGCAACATTTTCAAAAAATGTGCATTTGTGTTTCTCATCAGTCTGGATCTCTTTCTCATCTCTGTACCATTGTATGGTTATCGGCAGCGAGCCGGATACGAGACACTCCAGATGAGCAAATGAGCCTTTGATACCTTCTGTCTGCTTCAGCTTTCTTGTAAAAGACGGAGGAATGATTTGATCTAACACAGATGGAAGAAGAAAGAGGTGAGAAGCAAAGTTCAAAGTTAGATGTAATTAAATAAAACTCATGTCAAGTGCCACAACTGACCGAGAACGGTGAGTGTGGCCTCGCAAGAACTTTGGCCGACATCGTTTGAAACCTCGAAGGTGTAGTCGCCACTGTCACTTTTCTCAGTTTTAATAACCTTGAGCACAGAGCTGGTGTCTGTGCTCTGTACTTTGTATCTCTGGCCTGAGGTCAGCTCCTTGCCGGCCTTCAGCCATCTGGCCTTCAGCGGCTTTGTGCCAGAGAAGCTGGCCTCCAGCGTGGCCGGATCCCCCTGAGTCACACTGATGGACTTGGCCTCCTCTGTGACCTTAGCTGGCTCTGAGGCGTCAAACAAAACAGTCAGCGAAATGTGATGAACTACAACGCAGTGACCGAGAACTGAAGGCAATAAAAGATGTGAAAGATGCATTTGGTCCTCATCAACTCGTCAGGCCATAGAATTCAAATGTTCAAACACTTGGTCATGGATCTGTCACATTTCTGCAACAATCCAAAACTCCTGTTGTTGGTTTTTGGAGGGAAGCGGGGAGATGCTGCCTTCAGGGGTCGGACTACAGAGGATGTGATGCCTGCAGCTCTGTACAGCTGACAGCTGTTTGTAAATCAAGTGTTTACACGAAATATCTTAAACATCGGGAACTCAAAAACCACTGGGATTCAACACTTTATTGGCCATTTGAAGGGAAACCTCCTGCTACTAAACGTATAAACGTGGGGCTTCACGAGTTGATAAGGATTGCCTGAACGCACCATTGAAGTTCTCAAGTATCAAACCAACCTTTGACGGTCACCGCAGCAGAGCACGTCTGGCTGCCGGCCTGGTTCTGCGCCTGGCAAGAGTATTTGCCGGCATGTTTGCTCTGTAATTTGGTGAATTGCAGCAGAGCGACGTTATTCTCGTATGTAATCTGAATGTTTTCAGCCTCTTTGAGCTCGTGGTTGTCTTTCGTCCAGGACACAGTTATGGGCTCAGAGCCCTTCAGAGAGCACTGCAGAGAAACCTCGCTGCCAACAAGGGAGCTGAGGTTCTCCAGCTTTCTCACAAAAGATGGGGGTTCTACAAAGAAACAGTTTATACAAATATTATTGGCTTCTCTACCAAATATTAGCCTCGACATTTAAATACAAGTGTGGAGCAAGTTCAAAATGCTGATTTAAAGACGAGTCCGTAGCGTCTGAACCAACCTTTCAGTGATACTTGACAATCGCAGGAGGCCTTTCCCACTTCATTCTCCACAGTACACAGGTACAAACCCACGTCTCCTGCCTCCACTGCCAGCAGCTGCAGGGCTATCAGGTCGTCCTTCACAGTGATCCTGTGTCTCTTGTCATTCCTAATCGGCTTTGTGTTTTTATAAAAGGACACTGTGAAAGGGGCCGTGCCGGAGACTTGGGCCTCCAGCATCATCTCAGAGCCTTTCACAGCATCTTTGGGCTCCAAGCTACGCACAAACACTGGCGGCTCTAGAAGAGAACAGCGGACGTGTCAGCACAACGATGCTAAAAAAAGACCAAATTAAGAGAATCTGCTGGAGTTTTATTGTGAAGTTGAAGATGCTTTTTCTCATTAACTTCTTCGGCTGTAATGACGTTGAGACATCCTCGGTGTTTTCCCTGAGGAGAGGACGCTGTACTCTCACAAGCATGTCCTCGTCCACCAGGGGGCAGCGTCTCGCCAGCATAGTGGTGCGTTCCAGTTGTACTGAGAACTCGGAATATCCGAGTTCCCAGTAGGACATTTCAACTAGAACGGCCCCTGAAGTCGGATTTACGACTGGGAAAGTCACCAACCCCTCCCTCAAAATCCAAGATGGCTGTGCAGCACATCAACTAAGTGAAAGCTGGAGTAATATACTCTTTATTAGCACTTCTGTCTTATTTGTGTCTCATTAAATCAGTCAAACACACAGTACTGTCCAACTTCTATCTGTGGACATGTCCCTACGGTGTTTGTATGCATAAAAATATTGCGTTATGCGCTGTTATCATGGTTTTAATCAACTGGTGTCGCTAACAAAGGCTAACTAAGCTAACGCTTTCCAACTTGTTACTAGAACTTGGTCAACTCAGGTGTGACGTCATTCCCAGCTCCGAGTGTCGACTTCCAAGGTAAATTGCTACGCAGCATAAATGCTGATGACTTGTCATTTGAACCGAAGAAAAGCAAAATGTCTTCAATGCCACAATAAAAGTCTTCATTTACTAAAAACGGGAGTAAAATAAAACCCTGAAACCGACCTTTGACTGTGACTGTGCTGCTGCAGCGGTCACTTCCAGCCTCGCTGGACGCCACACAGACATAATCTCCACTATCCTCGACCGCACTGTTGACTATTTCCAGAGAAGCCACTAAGTCAATCAAGGTCATTGTGTATTTAGCACTGGAGCTGATCTCCATCTCATCCTTGAACCATTTAAAAATGATGACGGGGCTGCCCGTCACTTTGCACTCCAGCTTGGCGGACTCGCCGCTGGTGACGAGTTTGGTGGCCTCAAGCTTCCTCACAAACACGGGAGGTTCTGAGAGAAGAGGTCAACATTCAGTATCAGACAGAAGACGTTGTGTTAGTATCAAAAGAGATATTGATGTCAAGACATTTCCATGCAGCTGCACACGATACTGAAGATATGGCACCTTTCACAAAGAGCACTGCGGTGCAATCCACCTTCCCAGCATCATTGGATACTTGGCATGTGTATTTGGCAGAGTCACTGGGTTTCACAGAGTTAAGCTCCAAAGAGCTTGAAGAGGCGTCTTTCTTTATGAAATATGAGCCTTCAGTTATAATCTCTTTTTCCTCTCTGAACCACTTTACAGCCAAAGGAGCTGTTCCAGTGAAGAGCGTTTTGAAGGAAACCGTGCTTCCTGGTTTTACATCCTGGTTGTCTGGTTGCACTGTGAACACTGGGGGCTCTAGAGGCCATGAACAAAACAAAGATTGCATTTCATGTTAGCATGAAATCATTAAAGGATTGTACACAACAAATAGAGGCACAACATAAGCCAAGCATTCATAACCTTTGACATAGAGCGTGCCGCTGGTTTCCTTGAAGCCGGCTGAATTGGTGGCTCTGCATTTGTAAACTCCAGAGTCGGCTTTTTCCAGCCGTATAATTCTCAGCGTAGCAGAGCTGTCTTTGAATTCAGGCTGGAATTTGGATCCAGACGTGATCTGCTGGTCGTCTTTGAACCAAGCTATGGTCATGGGTTGCGACCCAGACACTTTACAATCCATGGAGACGTCATTACCAATGTTACCATCAACTCTTTTCAGGGACTTGGTGAAAGTTGGAGGCATAATCCGATCTGGTTGTTGAAGAAAAAACATCTCATGCATTAACACATTAAAAAAGAATCACTCGGCTCAAATGTAAAAGCACATGACTGCACACTCTCTCTACATTTGAATTATAAGCCTTTAGATAAATAAAATAAATACAAATAAAGAGAATATAATGTGTTAAAGTGTTGTCAACATGATCAATATCTATTGATTTTGGAAGTAAGCCTTTGTGAGCAAGTAAGACTTGTAAAACTGCAATGAAATGATGAAGCAGCAGGAAGCAGGAGCAAACCTAAGATGGTGACGGAGCATGTGCACTGGTCTTTTCCGACTTTATTCGACACCTCCATCTTGTACTCTGAGGTGTCTCCTCTTTCTGCCGTAAGAATCTTCATGGTGGCAATATTGTCCTTCAGAGTCATCTTATATTTACGGCCACTGATCATCTCCTTGCCGTCTTTAAACCACTTAATTTTGAGGTCTGGGCTTCCAGAAATCGTGCACTCCAAAGTGGCTGAATCCCCTGCAGTCACACTAATGGACTCTGCAGGTTCTACGACTCTGGCAGGTTCTGGGATAAGACAGACCCATTAGTTATTAAAGAGTTTAGACACAAGCACCTACAGAACTCTACATACGTAGGAATGAAAAAGTATCTCTGCATTAACTAACCTTGCACAGTCAAGGTAGCTTCGCATTTCTGTTGGCCAGCATCATTCTCGGCTTGGCACGAATACTTGCCGCTGTGGTTGATGGCCACTGCTTTTATCGACAAGCTAGCAACATTGTTCTCAAACACCATCTCGATGTTGGAATCGTCATCTCTCAGTATTTCAGAGTCCTTCATCCACTTAACAGAGATGGGCGCTGAGCCCTTAATGGTCCCCTGTAGTTTTACTGTATTTCCCAAAACTGCTGTCGCACTCTCAACCCTCTTTGAGAAAGTTGGTGGTTCTACAAAAACAGTTGAAGAGTTAAAAACTGAATTTTAAGCACAAGACTATACCTCAGTCAATAACACAGGGTTTACTGACCTTTAAGCTTAGCTAGGGCCTTAGTGGTGACTTTGCCCACATCGTTGGATATGACACACTGATAATCTCCAACATCTGCACTCTCAAAGGTCTGGATCTCCAGCCTTGACAAGGAATCTTGTGCGATTATGTTATATTTCTGATCAGTGGAGATGGCTTTCTTGTTTTTTAACCAGCTGATTTCAAAAGGAGCCGTTCCTGCGATCTCACACTCCAGCTGAGTGGCAGCTCCCTTCACCGCCTCTACTGTCTGCAGCTCTTTTCTAATGGAAGGTGGCTCTGAGTGTCAAAAGGGTAACGTGTATGCAGTTAATACCAAAAGTTTGAATTAAACATCGAGTGTTAAGTAAATGCAAGATTTGACAAACCTTTAACAGCTATAAGGGTGTTGCAGCTCTCGCTGCCGGCATTATTTGACACCTCGCAGGTGTAACTCCCACTGTCTGTCACCAGAAGGTTCATTATCTCCAAAGAGGCAACTCCACTTTTCAAAGAGATTTTATATTTGTCTCCATCACTGAGCTCTATCTCGTTCCAGAACCAGTGGATGCGAAGTTCGGGCGATCCTTTAACGGTGCACTGTAAGCGTGGAGCGATACCTTGTTTCCATGTGAGCTTAGTGTCCATTTTCTTAACAAAGGTAGGAGGCTCTGGAAGGAGTGTTTAGTTCAAAAACACCAAGATCATTGTCAAAGGAGAGAAAACCAAGAAAATAACCAAGAAAGAAAAGTGCGGAAAAGAAGACAAAAGACAAGAACATAGCAGTGCATAGTGTTAGCGGCAGCTTGCAGTTGTCAGCAATAATCCACTTGCTCATTTCAGATTTATGTTTTCATCAAAGCTAACGGAAAGATCATCTTTAGGATCTTACCTTGAACTGTTATCACAGCCTCACAGGATGAGCTGCCAGCCTCATTCGTGGCTGTGCACACATATTTCCCAGAGTCCTTCAGTTTGGACTTGGGTATCTCAACAACAGCCATCTTGTCCTCAAAGGACACTTTATAATCCATGCTCTGGTGGACTTTTTTGCCATCCCTGGTCCAGGTGACGGTCACACCAGTGTCCTCGTCCACCTGGCACTCCAGCCTCAGCGGGTCATTGACAGCAGCTGAAACTGGCTCAAAGGTCTTAACAAAGCTGGGCCTATTGATGACCCTGAGCTCTGTGGTAAAGGTAGCAGTGCCAACACTGTTGGAGGCCTTGCACAGGTACACTCCCTGGTCAGTCAGCTCAACACTCTTAATGTGAAGGGAATACTTGTTCTTTTCAAATCTCATGACATAGTTCCCTTCGGAGGAGACGGCTATGTTGTCCTTGTGCCAGACAACTTCCATGGGTGAAGATCCAGTGAGTGAGCACTGGAGCACAGCTTGTTTGCCCACATATAAAGTCATTGGGTCGGGTTTTGAAACAAATACCGGCGGGTACATTTCTATGGAGAGCAGGTAGAACATACAATTAAGAATTTTGAAAAGTGGAAAAATACACCAACATCAACAATAACCTCTGCAAGTGTTCAACAGGAGATCCTCAACATCATTATATCTGGCCAAATGTGACAACAGATCCAATTTATGAACAAATAATCATTTCCACATTGCACCATAATGATTCGGGGAAAACACATTGCACATATAATTCTCTCTCTCTCAAAACAGACACATGTAAAGCAATAATAAAATAGAAAAGTGCCTGCTGGGTTCTTACCAGTGACGATGAGCGAGGTGGTGCAGCTGTCAGTACCGTGCTGATTTGAAGCCTTGCAAGTGTATTCACTGCTGTCGGCTTTGATCGGGTTCAGGAGCTCCAGGGAGGAGCTCGTGTGGCGGCTCAGGATCCGATACTTGTCGCTCTGTTTGATCTCAATGCCAGACTTGTACCATTTGAAGGTCACACCCGGAGCTTCCTCAATTTCACATTCAAACTTGGCGTGGCCGCCGATGTTAATGTCCAGAGGGGTGATTTTCTGCCTAAAAACAGGTGGCACTGAGGCACACAGACAAAAAAAAAGGTACATTTAAGTCAGGGAATTTATGATTTCTTTTGTAAAAAAACTACATCTGACAGATCAGGAACAGGAAATGGTGGAATGTGAAACAATGGTTGATGCAGGAGTGACTGTGGAGGAGAAAAATAGCAAGAACATTAGCCCCATGGTTTCACATCATTGTGCATGATTGTCATGGGGCTAGGGTTCGGGCTAAAGGAAGAGAAAGTTTGTGAAAGATGAAGCAATGTCAAGTTGAAGCCCTGAAAGCATGCAGAGACATTGTGGAGAGACATGGAGAGAATGGACCTAAAGGAGGGTGACAGACCATGAGTTTAAACACAGGAACCTGTTGACACCGACATGCCAACGTGACCATGAAAGTTACCTAAAGGCCAGAACCATGACAACCATCAGAGCAAAGCGCTAATCGACCACTGAGCTAAACTTGCATGGCTGCGACGGTTCTGGTATTTAGGCAATTATTTGGCCATACAGTGACGTGGAACAAAGAAGAAATGGTGAGTTAGTATCAACCAGTGACTTGCTAAGGGTTCTCATGCCCAGCTATGAAATCAATATAGAGGCTAAAAATGACAAAAGCATAATTTTATGTGAGGAAAGAAATCTTGAATGAACCAATCTAAGTGAATGATTAGTCTCTCTCAGAGAAAGTGTGATGAATGAATGAATTATATATTAAATTGATCCTGTTATCAAACCTCTTGAGACCACTGTGAGTCTGGAAGATGTTGTAGTCCTGCCGGCTTCATTCTCAGCCTCACAAACATATTCTCCTTGATGCCTCTCCTTCACAACTTTGTAGATAACCAATGTGTATGTGTCGTGGTCTTTGCAGCACTTGAACTCTTTGCCAGATTTCACCAATTGCCCATTGAAAAACCAGTTTACCTTTGTGACGTACTTAATAGTGGTGCGAAAGGTTATTTCACTATCCTCGTCAATGGATACGTCTTCCAGGGAGATGACTATTACAGGGTGTTCCCTCTGTTCTGACCTGGAGACTGTGATCTCCTCTTGAAAGATCTCCTCCCTGTGCTCCTCCTGGATGCTAACACCCATCACCTGTTCAGTGGGGACGGTGGTGGGAGGCAGGGTAGTGGTAATAATAGCCGCTCCTACATCTCTGCTTTTCACTGTAACTGACCTCACCTCCTGCCTTGTCACCTGCACCGACTGCTCAAAGGCCATGTGAGACTCGGTGGAAATTTTGATCTGGGATGACTGCTCCATCTTTGCCGCCTTGGATTCCTGCACCACAACCTGTCGCTCAGCTGCAACACATTCAACCGCCATTTTAGACTCGGTCTTCAGTGCAGCAGCCTGAGATTTAACAGCAGTGAAATCCACCGCACTCTCTGCCACGCTCACGGTCTCTACCACAGATGACAACATTTGCTTAGAGCGGGACGAGGTGACCTCCGCCCTTTGAGGTTTGTCTAGCTGCATAGTGCCCGGCTGCTCTGAGTCGAGAACATGGGCTTCCTGGTACACTATGGAGTGGAAAGCTGCCTGGAGTTCAGTCCTGAGGTCCGCTGTCTGAGGGTAATTACCCTCAAAAGCCAGGGTGATCTCCATGGGGGCACCTGTAGTCGTGATCAGGTATGTAAACATGGCTCGCTTAGGCTCTCTTTGAACCTTGACTTCTTGTACTTCTACAGCCTGCAACCTGCCTACGACGTCAGCCAGTAACACGGGCTGGTCGCTGGCCACAGCCGACTGGAGAGCGTGTCTGAGCTGAGGCCGTATATTCAGACTGAATGGTTTAGGGATCTGAATCACAAACGTCATCTCTTTGGGAAGAGCTGTGCTGTCTTTGGACTCTGATGCCATAAGGGACAGTTTGGGCTGTGTGGTGACGACGACTTTAGTGGACTCAGACTTGGTGATCTTCTGAGAGAGCTCACCCGTCAGCACTCGCTTTTCGTCCATCACTATTGACTGTCTGACTGACTGGCCCTCCTGGATCTGAACAGCAAAGTCCTGTTCGGCTGCCTCTAGGAGGACACTACTCTCAGTGGAGATCTCCTTCTCCTCTATCTGGACTGGCTCGGTGGGAAGTTTTGGCTCTACAGCCATCTGGCAGGTTAATTTATCCACGGCTGTAAGACTCTCAGTGTGACCCTCCTCTAAGGCCTGACTGTCCACCACAGTGGTGACATGCATCACGTTCAAGCGATCCTCCTTTTGCACCAAAGCTCGCTGCTGCTTGACGTCAGTGCTGACTGGCGTCTCCTTTGGCAGCTGCATGGGCTGGAAGGAGAGCTGGAGGATGTTTTGAGGCCTGGGCTCAGTTCGAAGCTGAGACTGAATGCCAGTCACGGACAAATCCAGCTCTTTGTGATAATCTGCCGTGAGCTCCCTTCTCTCTTCCGAGGTGGCTGCATGACTCCTCGTCTTTTCCTGTTTCTGTGCCGCCACCTGCTGGTCAGGCTTCTCAATTACGAGAATACCCTCTTTGGGTAGCGCCTCCACAGGTTGGGTTGACTGGAGATGCAGCAGAGTACGGGCCTCTTTCTGGGGCTGGATGGACATGGTGCTAGCCTTGGCCTCAAACTCTGATCTGTCCTCACAAACTACAGTCCTCTGCTCATCCTGGCTAACAGCATGCAGCAGAGTGGGACTCTTCCTGGCTCCTGCCTGCTCTGGTGCTGGTTTCTCACAGGTGAAGCTGCTCTCAGATGGAAGAATGTCCTGGTCTGTGATAACCTGCAGGTGCAACAACTGCTCTCCTTCTACTTGGGACTGAACGGACATGGCACTGTCCAGACTTGGCAGCTGCTGAGTGGGCTCAGCCTGCAGAATTCGCTTCTCTTCAGCAGTTAGAGCAGCCTTCATCATCTTATCCTTACAGAGATGGGCTGTCTCCTCAGACGGCCTTTGCATGGAGAACTTAGTCTCCTTTGAAAGAGAGTGTTTAGACTCGCTAACTGAGGCCAAGACAGGTCGGTGCTGTTCTTTCACAACGGATGACTTCACAGCAGAATCTGCTGTTGCTAATTCAGTCGTGTGGGCCTCTGCAAGCACCCGTTTCTCTGAAGACTGTGCCGAGTATAAAATCTTAACCCCTTCCTTAACCTTATAACCCTTCTCCTCCTGCGACTCTGGGATATCCTGGGACTGCTCTTTCAAGATGGGCAGTTGTGACTCCACTTGGTGCCCACTGACTAAATGTTTAGGTTCTGAAGTGGGCTTGACAGTAGAGGACTTCCTGTCGGCCATACTCTCTGTGCTAACGGTAGAGAGCGTGGTGAGGTCCTCAGCAAGAGCAGACATCACCATTGACCTCCTTTCTCTAGCCGCCTGAAGCTCAACGACCTCAGGGCTTTGAATGCGATCGCAGTGCTGCTCTGTGAGGTCCTGACTCTCTTCAACGGACGATGTAAACGCTGCCATGTGAAGCTGTTTCACAGGGACAGTGGAAACCTGAGGCGGGTGGGTGGGAACCACAGACACCCTCTCCTCTATCTCGTGAGACTGGAGCACAGCTGCCTGGTGGGTCACCTGCTCGCGGTGAATAGTGGCCGCAGAGATATCTAGTTCTCTCAGGGAGTCCACCTGCTCACTGGGAATGATCTGCCGGTCTTCAGTGCCGATGGTGTAAACCATCTGATCTGACCTGGTTCTGTCTTGACCCGGGAGGCTTACCTGGTACAAGCGAGACTCTGTTGCTTGTTCTGTCATTGAAACCTTATAGCCTTTCTTATGAACTGTTGTCATCTGCTCCTGTTTACGAGAAACAGAGACCGTTTCTCTGAACACAACAAGCTCAGCGCTACAGGACGCCTCCCCAAACTGGTTGGACGCTTTACACGTATACATGCCACTATCTTCCTGTTTGACGCTCTTAATATTAATGACGCCAGATCCATCCGGGTTGGCTATAACGATACAGTTTCTACTGGGCTGGATCTGGAAAGCCCCCTTGAAACACTTAACATCAGGGATTGGATCACCACTGGCTTTGTAATTAAAAGAAACCTCGCCTCCTTCTGAACACCTCACAGGTTGGATCTGAACTGTGAAGGTAGGAGGTTGACCTGTGACCTTAAACATCTTCTCAACCCATTTCTCCGCCTGGCTAACGTCAGGCTTTTTCACTTCAAGGTATGTGGTGCATGTTGTCTGGCCAAATCTGTTGGTGGCCGTGCAAGAGTACTCGCCCTCATACTCCATTGTGACCTGCGTGATAACTAGCGTGTACTCCTCCTTCTCTTCTATTAGCTTGTAAATGGAGGAGCTCTGAATAACCTTTCCGTTGTGAGACCATTTAACGGTCGGCTTGGGAAGGCCGGACACTTTGACGGTCAGCCTGGCTGTTTCCCCAGAGGTCACAGCCGGTGCGGCGAGCTGGCTGAGGAAAACTGGCTTTTCTTTTTTCTTCTCTAAAGAGGAAGAGTAACGTTTGGACTCTGGCTTGAGTTCAAGTGTTTTAGTTTTCTGTGGTAACTGGACACCAGTGTAGTAGGTTTCCTCTTGTTCTTCCACTGTGGTGATGGTGGTGCTACAACGTTCTGTTAGGAAATATTGAGCAAGACTGATAACAATATCCATAACACAAAGGCGATTATATTAACATTGAATTGATAAATGCAAGTATTAGGGCTGTCCTTAACCACAGAGCTTCTTAGTCGACTAATAGTCATATGGATCTTTTTCCAATCAATCGATAAGTTGGCTAAAAAGTTTTTGACCAGCATTATCCCTGCTGCAAACTCTTCAAATCTGATGCTCAGTAAAGAAAAAAGCATATTTGTAAATATTGATTTTAGGTTTTTACAGTGCCAATCAGCTCATCCGACCATATGACCATAAAAAAAATAAAAGAATTGATCAATGTGATCTCTCAGTTTACAAAGACTCTAATTACCTATTAGTTGACTAAGTGATTAAGAGAAGACAGCCCTTCTATATCTATACATATAGAAATACATATATATATATAAATATATATATATATATATATACTAAAATCTGTGGGAAAGAAACATTAAATGCATTATTAACATAAACACATTATGAAAAATAAAAAAGGTTTTCCCCCAAACGGATAGATGACTCTTTGAGCTTTTCTCAGGTGAAAGAAGTTTATTTTTCTGGTTAGATAACTTTCTTTAATTACCAATCAATTAAATATTATTATCATGATTAATTGTTGGTAATTATCACCAAAAATGTTTTCTTTTGTTAAAACGGACCTGAGGAAAAGGTTATTATTTGGTATCAGTCCCAAAACCAGGTAAAGAACTGTTCTGGCACCGGTATCAAAACGTGTGAAACGATATTAAGATGTAATATCAACATACGCAGTTTTTGACACCTGCAGTTTTCTTTGACGATTTACGAATAAACGATGTGAACACGGCCGACAGTGTGAACCTGTGTAACATGTTAAGAAACAAAAACTGAGACTCCAACTTTAAATCTTTAAATATTTTATTATATAAACTCTGAGACAAACCAACATGACGTCTGTACAAATAAACCATGAATTTCCATCTCAATGCCAGATTTCTTTTATTTACTTATTCTACTGGTAAATACGACTCATACACTCCTAAAATTACACATATTTACAAGACATCAAAACTTATATTTAAAAGTTTTTAAAAAGTTTCACAGTATTATCCATTTTTAAAATGTTTAACTACTTTATTATCATTTACCAGTTTGCTTTAAAATCCTAAAAATATCATTCACACTCAGAAAGAAATCAAAAAAAAAGAAAAAGTCTAAATCACACCAGCAACAATAAACTGAATCTTTTAAAGTAAGCATTAATATATCCTTGATATATTCCAGATTGTCTTTTGATATTATTTCCTTCTGCAAGATAGGGAAGTTTGTTTTCTCATTTAATTGCAATTTTTTGAGTAAAAACCATGTTTTCTTACACATTGCATGTAGTTTTCACAGGTAAAATATGTTATTTGACATTTTAACTCTTCTATGGAGGGAAATGTTAAAACTTTATTTTAAATTTGAAGTTTTATTTATTCCAGTCCTGATTATTATAGGTGGTACATTCATTTTATTTAATTCTTATTTCATTTTCTATACGGATTTTTGGCTTTGTAGCTTCTCACAAAACACTAATTTAACAAACGTAAATATAAAAAAATGTCAATGATGTGTATTTCTGTAGGTTTTGAGTATACGAGATGTTTCTCTCTCTTCACACACATGCCTAATGTTCCTCGCCGGACGTGAAACAGACTTTTCTATGAGCTGCTCGACTTTGAACAAAACACAACAAATGTCGTTTTGTCGTCAGGAAGCTGACGACAAATAACAAAGCCAACATAAACCCAGATTTTACTATCAAAAATTAAAATAAAAACAATAACTGTTTTCACAACCTTTTCGTCAAGAATTAGCAACATGTAACAAAATCATTTGGGCAGGAAATGTAACTTTGTGCAACCAGATCCTTCAGCCTCTAAAACACCTTCAGCAGCGCAGCAGTTTCAATGCACCCGGCTGTGTTCTGGATTATGCATTTATACTCCCCACCATCACTCTGGGTCACGTTAGTAATGAGCAGATTGAAATGGCCGGCAGTTTTCTCCTGGATTATACACCTGCTGTCTGCAACTGGGTCTCCATCTTTGTACCACTCGGCGGTGGGGTTTGGTTTACCGCTAACCAGACACTGGAGGATAACTGGCGTCCCGACCGCCGCTGTAACGTTATTCAATGGGATGACACATTTAGGGGACGTCTCAGTCACCTGGAACTGGAAGCTACACATGTCAGAGGACTTCCCTTTGAACTCTATCTTGTCATCTTTTGCTGGTTCAGCAAATACATCAAAGTTAACGCTAACGTATTTCTCTCCCTGTTCGCTCATTTCGTGGTCAGTCTTGGCAACCAGCCTGACTGCCCGCTGCGACTCATCTGCTTCTTGCTCAAACTCAAACTCAAGCTCAATTTCTGACACCTGTTCACTGTCAAACGACGTGTTGCCAACTACCAAGTCGAACTTCTGCGGCTGGACTTTGGCGCTTCCGAGAGACACGGCGGTCAGCTCCCTGCCTCTGGTCTTTCCTGAGAAAGCTTTGGCATTTAACACCACCAGAGACGCCCGACACAGAGTCTCTCCAACAACGTTAATAGCCCTGCAGGTATACACCCCGCTATCCTGTGTTGTGACTTTACAGATCTTCAGGAAGTGGTTGTCTCCATCAGATGAGTGCAAGTATTTTTTGTTATTGTGAGGAATCTTTTTGTCACCTTTGAACCAGGACACGATGGGCGAGGGAATTCCCATCAGGGAGCACTCAAACATGACAGCGGTACCCTCGGGGGTCTCCATGTCGCAGATGGGATTGATGAACCTCGGAGGCATCTCAGTGACCTCAAAAGCTATTTTCAAATCATCATGCTCCTGTGTGACAAAGTCCACCGCGCCCTCCTCATAAATACTCGGCATCACATCCAAAGATATGATCATGCTCTTGTTGTCGGCTGTGTACTCGGGAATGGTGATGATCTTAACCTGTCTTTCAAATTCTTTCACCTCGTTTTCATCCAATTCTACTTCGAGCAAAATCTCCTGAGGGGAAGGAGAACGAGAAGAGTCATCGTCCTCCACGTCAAACTCCATCACATGCTGATGGGTGACGGCGGGTGGTGCGGGCATGAACCTCACTTCCTGCGATACAACTACCACTAAAGCAACACTTCTGGCTTCCCCGACATAGTTCACAGCCTCGCAGATATATTCTCCCTGGTCGGCTTTTGTGACATTGTGAATTGTTAGCGAGATGCTGTCGCCATCTCTCTCCGTCTTAACTCTGTCGTCTGCCACCAGTTGGGTATTGTTGCAGAACCACCTCACCTCGGGGGAAGGTAGGCCAAACACCTCAGCGTAAAACGTAAGCGTGTCACTTTCAAACACTCTTTTCTTAATGAGCGGTTTGAGGAAGGCAGGAGGGATTCCCTGCACTTTCTCCTGAAGGGTTGCCAAGCCTAAAGACCCTATTCCCTTGGTAAGGTATCGATTGTCGTCCACGTTTATTCCAGGAGGCGTAGTTTCAATGCCCTCGTCACCGGGAGATGCCAGGAACTGAAATGGTGAGAAGAACCTCTCGCTGGAGTCTCCTGTCGAGGGTCGCTTATGTTCTACGGGGGAGAAGGGATATTCCTTAGGGGTCATAAAGCCACTAGGTGTATCAGAACTCTGAGTATGGAAGGACATGTGAGACTTGGGAGTGTGGAAAGACTCTGCGATTTGCTGCGAGACCTCGGTGGATGAGCCTGGAGTGTAGAAACGCTCAGCTACCTCGGCTAGCTCTTCGCTAACAGTGCTGCCGATCTCTATGGACATCTCGGACTCAGGGGACAGTGGTCTTCCCCAGTCTGTTGGAGGGTTGTAAAAGTCATACACAGCACCAAATGTGACCTCTTCTTCCTCCATGGAGCCAACAGCTGCTGGTGCTCCTCCAGCTGTGGCCTTCTCCAAACTATCTCCTTCCTGTTCAGACGCAACCTGGCTTCGAGGTCCCTTAGCAGCAGCATCCTCAAGTGGTTTAACTCCACTGCCTACTTTAGGCTTGACAATAAGCGGTGTAGGTTCTTGCTCCACGTCATCAATCCTCTCATCTTTACCCTTGATTTGTATATGAGGCTCAACTACTTCACCAGATATATCCTCTGCTAATTCTGTCACGTCGGCCTGGGACTCTGGCATACTGAGGAAGACACCACTGTCCATGGAGGGCTCTGGGATGGAAGTCAGCTCCTCATCACCTAGTACCATACTGAAATCTCCAGCCTCACTGTGAGAAGAGGAAGACCCCGCAGCTGCACTTTGACTCTCAAGTTTGAGAGATTTAGTAATTGTTTTAGGCTTAACAGCTTCTTCGGCTGGAGCTGAAGTTCTAACAGAGCGTTTTACTGCGGGGACTTTTTCCGACTGGAAAGGAAAGAAGCTGCTAGTCCTGTCAAATGTATGGACAGGTTCCCCGCTCAACATCTCCATTTCACATGCTTCCATTTGTTCGGGAAATCGAGCAGGTTTCAGTGCTTTAGGCCTGACCAGGTCAGGAGACTCCTGTACTCGCTCCACAAACTGCTTAACCCCATGACTTTCTGCTGAACCTGCTCCCTCTTCAACATCACCAGATATCATAGAGATCTCGCATTCTTCCTCCAGAGAGGAGGTGGGCTGGGAGGCCTTGGAAAAGACAGGAAGAGCTTTCGGAGAACCTGGATTTCCTTTCGTAGCAGTGGCAAGTCTAATGGCACCTTCAGCATCCATGCTGTCAGGTTCAATGACTTGTTCCTGCTGGTCAAGGGAAATGGCCACCGCGGGTATAAACTCATCAGGGAAAAGTGCTTCCTTTCTCTGATCCTCGGGAGAGGGGGGCGTCTGTAATGCAACTGGCGAATCCGACTCAAAAGCTTGTTTAATCTGAGAAACTTTTATCACAGCGGCAGAAGCCGAAAGACCACAGCCGGATACAGTCGGAGGCTCTCTCGAGACACCCGGCTTGGATTTTGGGGCTTTGGACACCTGTAATGGAGCTTGTGAACTCCGAGGTTTATCTTTCGTCAGAGTCATACTATCCTCAGTGTGAGTGACGGCAGCTTTGTGAAATCCAGCAGGTTTCTTGACATCCTCAGTCAGGCCAACAGGTGACTTCCTTACTATCCCAGATGGAGTAAAACCACCGCCCTCTGCAAATTGCACAGGCTCTGCAACTTGAAATGTCACATCAGAGATGCTTGCAACCTCTCCCACCTTATTTCTGGCAACACATGTGTACACTCCAGCATCAGTGTATGTAAAATTGTTGATATACAGCCTGTACACTTTATCATCTACCTCGGCTCCATATTTTCCGGCCGTGATTTCGAGGAAAGCATCGTCATGATACCATGTGACTTCTGGTTCACCTATGATTACACACTCTAACACAGCAGTGTTGCCTTCAGAACAGGTGATATTCTCTAATTCGCTGACCACGTGAGGCGCTTCACCAACCACATCGAAGGAGAAAGTAAATTTGTGTTTGACAGCCTGAGAGGCTCTCTCGTCGCTCGGTGCTTCGGAGGTTTTCTCCGTAAAAGCCTGAGGTTCTTCCTCTCTGATTTCCTCCCTCATCTCAGGGAGCGGAGTGGCAGCGGTGATTCTGATTTCTACAGGCGTGGAGCTAAAAGATTCATCTGAGCAGCGGCGTCTGTGGATCACCGCCTGAGGCACCTGTAGCGTTGCCTTTCCTGAATCCATGTAGGTCGTAAGTTCTGCTTTGATCATGCTCTCCTGGTTTTCTCCACCCTTTTCCAGCTCCTCTCTAACTACCACCTTCTGTGCTGCCGCTGACGTTCTCACCACCTTTTTGTCAGAGATTTCAAGAGTGCCGCTGCAGATGGATTTGCCATGTTTATTGGTTATGACACAGTCATATGTCCCCTCGTGGTCTGTTGTTGGATAGAAGACAGTGAGCTTTGATATGTTAGATTTGCTCATGATATCAAAGTCGGGGTTGTGGGCTAATTGGTGGCCATCTTTGAGCCAGGTGACTGTGGGCAGAGGGTCACCCTGGTATTGGCAGGTAAACTCCAACATCTCACCGATTTTTACTTTAACTGAAGATATTTCTTTCACGAATAATGGACGGGAGCCTCCGCCACTCGTATCCCCTTCTTTCATCCTCTTCAACTCCTGAGTTTGGTAAACTCCCTCTTTCAAATGTGCCTCCTCTCGGACTCTCCTCTCCTCCTTCTTTATAGCTCCGAGTTCAAGGCTTTCTGCACTCATTTCACCCCCCTGTTTTGACCTTATTGAATCTCCACTTCTTTCCTCTCTTCGTACACCTCCGAAACCCTTCTGTTGTCTCCATTCGCTGCTTTCTCTGGTAGTTCTCATCTCCTCTCTTACCTCTGACTGGAGGCGTTGGCTGATGGATTTATCTACAGTCGTTGCATATTCCTCCCTGCTTCGCCTCCTCTGTGCATCTCTTTCCACTTCCTCCTGTGGACTACGGCATGGGGAGGAACTTCTGACTGGGGAAAACATTCTGGAAGGCTTATGAGCACTCTCACCATGGGCAGAGGCAAGTTCATATCCCTCAAAAGGCCCACTAGTAGGTTGGGTTGGAGAGTATACCTGAATTGGTGAAGCTTCACGACCCGTTCTGTCCTTTACAGAAATGGATTTAAAGTCATACGAGCTTTCGTTAGGCTGGTGTGGTAAACCAGCATATGTAGGAGAATGGCTTGTTGTGGAAGAAGACTCACGAGGAGGAGATGGCTCGTACCCAGCGCCATGTGGAAGAGGTATTTTTGTTGATAAGGCTCCACCAGCCAGAGTTGGAGGTGGAAGGTCACTGGGGTGGGTTTGGTGAGAAATGCCACCACGATGGGGTCCACTGTCAGGAACATGAGACTCAAACAGCAACCCGGCACCAGGCTGTTTGCATTGATTGTCCAAAGCCCACTCAGACTCCAGTTCAGCTACTTCCTCTTGTTCCACAACATCTTGTTGCCATTTTAGGATGCGCTGAGCCAGTGCTTCCTCCTCGCTTACAAAGTACTCACTATCCCTCTGTAACCTCGTCTCGCGGCCCTCTGACGGCAGCTCGTCGGCAGGCGGCCATTGCAGGCTATCACTCTGCTGATCTTGGAAACCAGCAGGAACTGATTCGCTTAAGAGGAACTTCTCTTTGGCTGTTTTTCCTGGGGAGGTCTTCTGTCCACGGACCACTTCAGGTTGTGGATCTGATTCTCTTCTAACCTTGGTGGTCTTGTCTGCCTGCATCTGGGAGTAACCCTCCGCCCAGTCGGACTCTGGCTCCACAGCTTGCTCTTGTTCCATCAAAACATTCTCCTGCCATTTCATTATCCGCTGATTCAAGGCCTCCTCTTCACTGACAAGCTTCTCACTTTCATTCTTCAGCTCGGAAATATTCTCCCTCGACAGCTGGAGCTCACGCTCTTCTCTCGTCTTTTCAAACAACATTTTCTCTGTCCTGACTTTTGTTCTTGGCGATGACTCAGCTTCCACTTCTGCAGCTCTAGCTTTTGGTATGGGTGATTTTTGTGCCAGCATAACTGATGCCTCAGTTTCCAATTCTGCTGGTCTGGCTTTCATCCTAGCCTTAGGCAAGGGTGCAGATGTTTCTTCCTGTTCTTCTCTCTCTTTTACTTTAGGTGACTTTGGCGTTGACATGGCAGCATGGTCTACAGTTGCTCTTTTCTCCACCACCTCCTGCTGGGTGTAAATGTGCCCCTCAGGCTCCATGTACTGGGTCTCTGCTGGCAGATCAGTTTCAGGGTGGGGCGTCTCTTCCTCTGACATTCGCATACCATGCTGCCATTTCCTGATCCGCAGAGCCAGGAGTTTCTCCTCGCACTGCATCCGCTCAGCGTCCAGGCTCTTTTCATACTGCTCCCTCAAAGACTCACCTTCACACTCCTCTTCATATTGTTCAACTGTTTCTGGTGTTGCAGCTTCACTAAGAAACTTCTCTTTGATAGATTTAACTTGCCTTGGCCTGGGTGAGTCTCTGAGTCTGTCCTCTGCTCTGGCTGACAACTCCGCTTCCAATTCTGCTGATCTCGCTTTCATTCTGGGAGATTTTTGTGCCAGCATGAGCGGTGCCTCACTTTCCACTTCTTCTGATTTGGCTTCCATTGTGGCCGACTTTGTAAGCAAGGAGGTGGACATTTTCACTTCTTCTCCTCTCGCCTTGACTTTAGGTGTTGCACCTTCAGGCTCTACCAACCTTGCCTTCATTCTGGGTGATTTATGGAAAGATGAGGGTATGGCTTCAGTTTCTACAGTTGCTGATTTCATTACTTCCTGCTGGGGGTATATGTGCCCCGCGGGCTCCATGTACTGCATCTCTGCCGGTATGGGCAAATCAGTATCAGGGTGAAATGTCTCCTCTTCTGCCATCCTACTCCCTTGCTGCCATTTTCTGATGCGCAGGGCGAGGAGTTTTTCCTCGCACTGCAGCCGTTCAGCATCCAGGCTCTTCTCATAATGAGCCCTCAAAGACTCCCCTGCACCCTCTTCATATGGCTCAACTGTTTCTGCTGTTGATGTGGGTTCTGCTGTCACGGCTTCACCAAGGAACTTCTCCCTGATAGATGTGACGGGCTTAGGGAGATCAACAGGTCCCCTACTTTCAGTGTACGTTGTAGTTTCTGGGTATGCTAATGTTTCA
Source organism: Bovichtus variegatus (assembly GCA_943593645.1). Classification (NCBI taxonomy): domain Eukaryota; kingdom Metazoa; phylum Chordata; class Actinopteri; order Perciformes; family Bovichtidae; genus Bovichtus; species Bovichtus variegatus. The sequence continues at coordinate 326,537 of CALSCE010005794.1, forward strand.
GAGTACGGGACTTCAGGGTGACGTAGTTCGACCTCGACCTCCGTAGCCTCTAACTTTTGGTCAGCAGCTGCACTGTGACGTTCACTTACCATATGCTTTAATCTAGCATCTTCCCGAGATTCAACAAAACTCTTTTTATCCTCCAGTGTCTCTGAATGTTTTTCACCTGATTTCCTTTCTGACACCATTGTATCAACCAACTCACCCCTCATGATCTGAATGGCCCTGGTCCTGGACTGAGGCGCAAATGAATGCCTCATGTGAGGCTGAGAGGGACCCCTGTTTGAGCTTCTACCATGAAACTCCCTTTGACTCTCTCCTGAATCGAATGGTCGATTGAATTGCTGGACATCGGGCAGAGAGGCAGGCTTGACCCTGAGCCTCTCTACATAATCTGCATAGCTCGACTCGCTGGCAACTGATTCTGACTCAAACTCAGAGGAGGACATGGTGGAAATAGAAAGCCTCTTCTTCTGTTTGACAGCTTTCTGAAGTGTGGTAAGTTTTGTTCTTACCTCATTGTGAAGGCTCTCTGTGTCACTGAACCTCTCGCTGTATCTGTCGCTGCACCTGTCACTAAACTTGTCACTGAACCTGCCGCCGGTGCGCCGGTCACAGTAGATATCACTGAATCTGTCGTTAAAGCGCTCGGACCTGTCAAACATTGGGGGAGGGGACGGGGCGCGCTCGGAGGCCGTCTCCAAACGCTTGGACTCTTTCTCTGTTGCCTCTTTTTCTGTTGCATGGGAACCAGATTTGAAGTACACGGTACGCACCAGAGAGTTCTTAGAACGAGATCGTCCCTGATGGACTTTGGACATCTTGTCGAATGGAGACCCAACACACCTAAGGTCGACCCTAAACTTCCTCTCTTTCCTCTGCTCTGCCATGGTGTCCATGCTTTCATGGGCTTTGGCAGAGCGTCTAACAAAGCCCAGGTAGTTAGCAGACTGCTCTTCCCTCAGTGACACCAGAAGTGATGCTGTGGACTCGGCAGAACCCTCCGTGTTTATCGCCATCACCTTATAACTGCCCGAGTCTCTCTCTTTAATACAATCGATAACCAGACTGGTAGTGTGCATGTGCATTCTGCTGTCAGTACCGATCCGACGTCTATGCTCTTTAGGAATAGATTTGTTATTATGGAACCATAGGATAGTGGGTGGAGGACATGCAACCAGTTTACACTTTAACTCCACTGGTTCTCCTTCTAGGACTGACTGGAATTTGAGTTTCTTGGTGAAGGAAGGTTTGATGTTCTCCGTCCACGAGCTGATGGAGGAGGTTCTGCTGGAGCAGCGATTGGCCGCCACCAGGCCGTGATCCAGGAAGTCCTCGGTGTCGGAGAAGGCTCCTCTCAGCGGTCGGGTGCCGCTGAGTTCGGTGCTGCTCTGCGCTGTTCCCTCCTTGGCCTCGTGATAAAAGAGCTCTGCAAACATAAACGGACAGTGGTCAGAACAACAGCTTCCAGGGAAAAAAGAAAGAAAAGGAATTGAATGAATCATTAATGGAAATATTAAATGCATGCTGGGAGTCACAATGCCATAAGAAATAATTTCACTCACCATATTTGTTCGAATAAACGCAAGACTTGATTCTTTTTATTAGAAACCTTCAGGAAGTTTTGATCCTTCGTCTGTGGAAATTTCTTCAAAACATAAATTATTTTATTATCATTAAAAGAGCATTATGTTTCCACGATGGGCTGCTTACATTCGGTTGTTTTACTTTTTGATAGGTGCTTTGGCTTTGTACTAGAATATTCCTTACCTGACTTGCAGACAGGAGAATAAACGCCCTTTCTAATCCTTAAACTTAAGAGGAAATAAATGCACAAGTATCAATGGGAGGCGAGCTCTCCAAAACATATCTTATGTTCCCAAACTTGAAGCTGTAAAATTGGGTGAGAAGGCGTTTATTCGAACTAATATAGTTTACTGGTGTTATTTAGTGCAAACCACAGGAATCACATCCCACTATCTGCAAGCCAGGCTAAGAAATATTTAGCAGGAGGAAGGTGTCAGTTCCAGATGCAGTGAACCTTCATATCTTTTAAAGGGCATTTCAAGTCCGGAAGCCTTAAAAGATACGTATCCTGTGCTTTTTTCTGGGAAAAAAATCAGAAGAACCTTCATGCCAAAAAAGAGAAACGAACTTTTGGATGCAAATCGCAAGTTTCAAAAACTGGTACAAGCAAGTTTTATCAGTGCTCGCCTGGGGGAAACCATGAAATACCAGAACAAGAGCAGGAAGAAAAATACAGAAAGTTTATATCAAGACACATAATGATGACATGCTACTGTGGAAATTCAAAGATCAATTAAAGGGACAGTTCAACACAATGACATATTTACAAGCTCTAAAAGCAGTCTGTGAATGCAGGAACACTATAATCCAAATAATCCAGAAAACATGCACAAACATCTGTTTTTATTCTCCACTTTCAACAGTTTCTTCACTTGACAAACACTTTCAATGACGCAGAGCTTGGATTAAAGGGACCTGCTGACAGACCACTTTCAAAGTGAAACCTGGTCAAACTGTCCCTTTGTTGCCCAATTGTCATGTGATAATAATCTGGAGCTTTTTGCTCCCGATGGCCAGAAGCCTGACGTGATCTTACCTTTGACTTCTTGCTCGATCTTGGCTTCGATCTGCTCTCTCACGTGAGTCACTGTGAAGAAAAGAGCCGACGTTACTTCACATTTCAGCTGCGCAGCGTGGATCCAGTGATCCGGTCGCAACCTTTCCTTCACACTTTCATTCCCATAAAGAGGAAAAATCCATATTTCATCTGCACATCGCAAAATGTTTCATTCAACAAACCTTGAAAACGTTAAACCCATGAAAGTAGAGCGACTGAAACTACGATTTTATAAACGTGTCAAAGTTCGTTCTTCACCATCGTGACGATAGTTTCACGAAATAAACTTGAAACTGCGTCTCATGGTCTTCATCTGCGGATGGAGTCGACTTAGATGTATAAATAATAAATCTGCAGCATTAACCACCACCGGCGAGTAACAAGAAGAACTTAATAAATATTCAATAATCTTCATTTGTGAAGGGTTTGGATGGAGTATCAGTTGATATCAAAATGAAAAAGTTAAATAAAAAAATAAAAATCTTGGCCAATATTGGTTTGTATTTTCAGGATTTGTTGAACAAAATGACATAAAGCAGATAAATTAAAGTTCACGAGGTTTGTGAATCACTGGCTTTCAACCAGAATTCATTTTGAAGTGAGAAATCAAACAACACACGTGTGGAAGAAACACAGACATTAGAAAAACACCGGACGGAGACAAAAGGAGGGTTTGAGTTTCCTGCAGGATGGAGGTCAGAGCAGGTTACACACATGAGATTCATGCATGTCCCAGGGTGGAGGAGGAGGAGGAGGAGGAAGAGGAGGAGGAGGAGGAGGAGGAGGACCTTCACTGTGAGGTTAGTCTAATCTGGAGGAGGGATGTCCCGAATTATTCACGTGGAAGCAGCGACGTCAGGACCGAATGTCTCTGTCAGAACCTGAAGGGTTAAAGTTTTTATCCCAAGACGAGAACCAGACAAACTTCTGCACTTTGTATGAAAAACTCCCAGCGACTTTAATTGTGCAGCGTTTCGGTCTAACAGATGTTTGTCAGGCAAAATCGAATGAAAGTCTTCGTCACACGTGTTAAAGTATGAAACAAATACTATGATTTATGTTTTAACAGTTAAAGAATACTGATAATATTTGCAAAACAGCGATACGTAGCTGCAGCTAGCTTCTCCTCGGATAGCACTCGTTAGCCGTAGATGGTGGACGCGTTGTTTTCTGCGGTACGTGGTGTTTTATATATACTTTTATATTTATTAAAGCTGCTTCGGGACATCCCTGAGGCGTGTTGTCCGGAGGTAAGGAGGGAGGAGGATTCTTGCAGGAAGAGGTTTATTTTAAGAGGGAGTCTGGCTGCAGCCGGAGGATCCAGACGTTACCTTCTTCTTCTATGGTTACGATGAGAGTGGCCGAGCACGCGGCCTCTCCGGCGTTATTGGCGGCCCTGCAGGTGTACTGCCCGGCGTGCTCGGAGAAAGCGTCCACTATGATGAGCATGGCGGTGTGGGTCACCTCGTCGAAGTGAAACACGACGTTCGTGGTGGGCTGAACCGGCTGCTGGCCGTGGAACCAGCTTATCTCCGGCTTCGGCATGCCGGACACGCACGCATGAAAGCGCGCCACCTCCCCGTGCGGCACCGTGCAGCTCGTGATCGGCTGGATGAAAACGGGCTTTTGGCCGATGGCCGGTTTCTTTACACTGCTGGTGGAGACGTGCAGCTGGGACTCTGCACGACCGGCCACCGTTTGTTTTTGCCCTGAAAGAAGCATGTTGACGGACTTTATGTACTCATCCCAGTCAGCACAGCTTCAAACCAGTTCATGTTTGGTGGAGATGATTAAATCTGCCACTGAGAAAGTGTCCTGATGACGCCATAAATCATTTGTTCAAAAGCCTAAAATGTTTCCTGAGTTGCCTCTGAGTGAATAATGAAGAGGAAGCAGGAAAGTGTCTTTAACTTTTACAGACTCAATCTGAACATACGAGCACCTCGTTATAGTGTTTATCATCTTACTCAGAGTCCTGACTGCTCGTGTGAGCGTCTGCTGTTCATTTTACATTTTTAAAGACTCGTATTTAGTCCTTCAGGTGTGAGGACTTCTTTCATCTTTTCCCCTGTGAACCACTGAAGCGGTGCTCACTGGGATGTGTTTGAGTTCCAGTAAAGAAAAGAACGTAACAAGAAAACATCTAAAGAAACAAATGAAGTCGTGCGACTCAAACATTGCAAATGTAAAAGCAGGAAACTTCCATATTTGAGAGGCAGAAACAGCATTTCCAGCATCATTCTTTGTTTTGAGACTTACCGTCCAGCGTGAGGCTGGCGGAGCAGGACGCGGCGCCGGCGTTGTTCGTGGCCCTGCAGGTGTACTCGCCCTCGTCCTCGGGGTAAACTCTGGAGATCTCCAGCTGACAGCTGTCGTCAAACTGAGACATCCTGAAGAAGTCCGACTGCTTGATCTCCTTCTCTCTGTGGAACCAGCTGATCTTCACGTCTGGACACGAGAACAACAACGTTGTTATTAATGAGGTCACAGCGTTTAAACTTTCAGTGAAGCCAGTTCATTCAAATCTTAATTCATTCATTAAGATTTATGAAGAAAACTCTGATTCAACATGTTCGTCAAGGAGATTTTGTGAAATTTGTGACTTTAATCTCAGAGCATTTTCAAGTCGGATGGTTAGTTTTTTCTTGAAAATGAGGGTAAATTCTTCAAAGTTGATGGATTTTTTGACAATTGAGGTCATTTTTCAAAATCGAATTTTTTTTAAATAAAACTAAAGTAAGTTTTTGAAAATTGAAGCAATTTTTTGATAATCGAAGGTCTTTTTGAAAATTAAGGTAATATTTTAAAAAAAAAAAATCAAACGTTTTTTGAAAGTTTTTTCGATAAGCAAAGTTTTTTTTGAAGGTTGAGATCTTTTTTTTTTTTTTGATAATTTAGGTAATATTTTTGAAAATCAAAAAATGTTTTGAAAGTTGAGGTCTTTTTTCAAAATCAAGGTTTTTTGAAAATTTAAGTAATTTTTCGATAATCAAACATTTTCTTGAAAGTTGAAGAATTTTTTGATCATTTAGGTTATTTGTTTTTTTTAAATTGAAGGATTTTTGACAATTGAGGTAATTTTTTCAAAGTCAAAGGTTTTTTTGAAAATTGAAGCCATTTTTTGAAAATCAAACATTATCTTGAAGGTTGAAGAATTTTTTGAAAATTGAAGGTTTTTTTGAAAATTTAGTTTATTTATTTATTTTACTATTTATTTTTTTTTTAAATTAGAAGATTTTTTGAAAATTAAAGGTTATTTGAAAGTTGGTCATTTTTCGATAATCGAAGGTTTTTTGAAAATTGTGGTATTTTTTTGAAAATCAAACATTTTCTTGAAAGTTGAACAATATTTTGAAAATTGGGTTCAATTTCAAAATCGAAGGGATTTTTGAAAATTACGGTAACTTTTCCAAAGATCATAAGTTTTCTTTTTAATTGAAGTCATTTTTCGTCAATGGAACATTTTTCTGAAAGTTACAATATATAATGTACTGACGGACCACCAGGGGTCCCATCACTCTTTGAGAAAGACTGATGTCGACTCAATACTTTATTCTGCTGTTATTTTAAATGTCCACTCACTTTATACCAACAGGAAATGGCACAAAATGTGTGTTTTTTTTATTTCTTAAGCCTAAAGTCAGAGTTCAGTTTGCTCACCGTCTCCACGGACTCTGCACTGGAAGCGAGCCGGTTCTCCCTCACGGGCCGAGGTGCTGGCGATGGGCGTCATGACGACAGGAGGCGCGACGGTCGCAGCGGAGTCCGGAGAAACCACCTCCGACACTGCAACACACACACACACACCTGCATCAGCGCACGTCCCGGCGTTCATGTCCGTCTTTGTTTCCTGTGACTCACATCCCGCCTTACCTTCCACGCTGAGCGCCGCGGTGCTCGTGGCGGTGCCGTAGTCGTTCTTGGCCTCGCAGTTGTAGACGGCGGCGTCCTCGGGGAACACCTCGATCAGCAGCAGCGAGTGCTCGTTGCCGTCGTGCAGGAACTTGCACTTGAAGCCCGGAGACAGCGCCTGGGAGTTTTTGTACCAGGAGACCTGAGGCGCGGGGACGCCGCTCACCTGCACTGAGAAGCGGGCGGGTTTACCGGCCTCCACCGACTGAGGCTCCATGTGGCGCAGGATCTGAGGAGGCTCCGGGACTGCACGGGACAGAAATAACAGAAATACATTTAAAGATTTCATGAGCTTCAACACATCAAATATCGTTTGTTTGAAAGTGGATCATTTTTAATCAATTAAACTAAATATAAACAACATTTCTTCACTGTCACGACATTTTGACTCAAATCAAACACTTCAATCCAAAAAATCCTCAAAATCTACAACAATAAATGCATAAATATATAAAAATGTTCAATTCAACTGATTATTTAACAGAAAAGTTCTCCTGTGTTCTGTATTATAGTGATAAATACAAAATTAGGGTCTTTGAGTTTTTTCATATTTCACCATTTTCTGACATTTTATAGACAAAACATTTAAATATTAATAAAAAAATTATCTGCAGACTTTTTTAAATACATTTTAAATCAATTTAAAATACATATTTTAAATTTGAAAGATTACAATTTTAATGGGAGAAATAAATAGGAAAATTAATACAAAGTAAAAAATGTTATTAATAAATAAGCAAAGCAAAATTTTTTATCAATTAATTAATTAATACATATATAGTTATCATTATTACTAATATTGTAATTATTATAATTATCATTA
>CALSCE010005794.1:350012-364615 GCA_943593645.1 Bovichtus variegatus
GGGGGAGATGGGAGAGACAGGAGAGACAGGGAGAGACGGGGGAGACATTATTTAGTTTTATTTCATTATATTCTTTATAATATTACATTATTAGTTGTATTATTATTTAATTTGTTTTGCATTTTAAGAAATGATATAGTTACAGGGCATATAAAACAAATAAAAGGTAAAAAATACGATGAGGTAAAATAACAATAAAGAAATATTGATTTTATTATTGCTACTATTATTAAGTGAGAATCTTTTGGTATTGATCTCTCCTGTTATAGAAGTTGTTTTTTATTTCAGAGAAATACCAAAAATATGTGACACAAAACATAGTGATTTATATTTATATAAAATATATAATCTGCTGTGTGATGCCTTTGAATATGATATTATATAAGTAGTAGTGGCAGCTGTTTTTAATCAGCTTGTGTTAATCTGCTACCTGCAGAGACAGCACGAGATACAAGCCTGACAACAAACCGGCTGTAAAACCGGATAGAACCGACAGAACCGGGCAGAACCGACAGAACCGGGAAGAACCGGAAGAACCCGACAGAAACCGACAGAACCGACAGAACCGGAAGTAGCTCCGGCTGAACTAACGGCCGTTAAACTGCAGTTGACTGCAGCTAGCCTGTTAGCATGCTAGCTGCCATGGAAACAAACAATGAATAAAGTTAATTTAAGTTCGTACCTGCTGAGGCTGAAGTTGCTGCGCGAGCTTCGCTCTCAAACTGTCGTCGCCATGAAAACACTTTAAAAAACTATAAATCCGCTTCAGTCAAAAACGTTTAAACACTTAAAAAAAACTAGAACTGCGCTAACAGGCTAACACAAGCTGTTGTTGTTAGCATTTTCAAACCGGGAAACATGACCCTTCACCCAGTGACGTAGCGTCACGTGACCGGAAACAACTCTCCAACATAAACAGCCATGCCTGCCGACTTCTCATTTTTAGGAGTAAAGTGAATAAATAAAATACATTTAAAAAATATATATATAACAATTAAAAAAAATAAGTCAAACAGAATATTTTAAAAATTTAAATAAATCTACATGTAACAAATTAAAAATAAATTTAAAAAATGAATTAAATACTAAAATAGAAATACTAAAATTAGATTTACCTTTCATTCAGGTTTTGAAGACTAAATTAAATAAATTTAATTACAAATACATTAAAAAGAAAATGATAATGAAATACGAAAGCATATATATATATTAAGATTGAATTCAAATGCACATTTTGAAGACCAAATAAAACAAATTATATTGAGAATACATAAATAATTATTATTATTATTCCATTATTTAAATAATTTAAAAAAATTAATTAAAGAGATATTCAGATTGACTGCATATTGAAGACCAAATAGAATAAATAACAATAAAATAAATTAAAAAAGTAAATATATAAATGAGCCAATATAATTCAATAAATAAATAGTTAAAAATATATTTTTAAAAAAGGACTACATGTCTTTATTTCAGGGGACTTTTATTTCATGATGCCACATTTATTTCCCAGCTCTTTTTGTTTCCATCTCTTATATTCGTATTAATAGAAGGCTACTGAAATCCCTAAAAACCTTGAAAAACTCTCAAGTGCTCACATGACTAATCACATCTGCCATATTATTTTTACAGTGATGTTGTTCTGCAGAATTAATGAAACAAATTTTTTTAGAAAAAGCTCATTTTATTTGTGTAAAATCTTGAATATCTTCAGCAGCAATTAACACGTTAAAGTATGTGAAAATCTCATCAAATATATATTATAATAATATATATAAATAGGGGTAAAATCATAAGAAACTGGACACAGAAACAAAAATAAAACATCAGAGAAATCAGATGATGAGGAGGATTAATTATTATTATTATTATTATTATTATTATTATTACAACATGAAAATACAAACAGATGGAAAAACTAGAATATTCTGAATTATAAATTCTGCCTCAAATAATAAAGCTTATCATGAAACATAATATATTATTACTCCAAACTTTTTTATTTTGTACTGCAGTCATCTAAGATTTATAAGCAAACACAACACAAATATAATAAATTAATGTTTGGCGATACATAATATTTAAAAGACACCTGAGAGTCAATTATTATGGAGAGCCATTTAAGTCATAAATAAATGTAAATATAAAGACAATCATATTGATTTTAATATAACATATGGAAATAAAAATACCTGGGAAATAAATGTGGCATTAGGAAATATAACTTCCCATAAATAAATAAAAGTACTTCTTTTTTAAAAATCCTTTTAAAAAGAGAAATGTATTTATTTATTTACTAATTTACATATTTATATTTACATTTATACATATATGTATTGACTAATTTATTTATTTCATAGGCATGTTTATTTATTAATGTATTTATTTAATATTTAATTAAATGGCATTCCATACAATATTGTCTCTAGTGGTGTAAATATTTAAACTATATAACAAAACAGACAAACTACTTTAGATTTCATAACAAACTTCAACATAATATTAAGTCATTTTAAGATAATATTCAGTTTTAACCGTTTACATGAAATAACAAAGAAAGTACAAAAGATTCTAAAAAAAAAAGCTTTACTTTGGTTTTACAGAAACATATATTTATATTTTATATATTCTGCTTTAATATTTCAGAAACATTTGAAGCAGGTTAAAGAAATATATGTAGCTTATCAGTTATTTACATTTATAAAACCTAACAAATGTATTATATTTCTTCCAGTTTAGTGTAAAATAAATCAGTCACTTTTGCTTTGCAAAGTAACTTTCAAAATAAGGTGTACTTTTATTTTGAAAATACACCATTCTAAGGAAGGCTTTAAAATAGCAAAATTTGAACTGAAATCAGTTCATTTCAGCAGATCTGCAGATTTGACGAAAAGTAACTTTGCAAGTTTTTTGATTTCAACTTAATTCTCCCCGTTGACCAATAAGAAGCCGTTGCACAGCGCTGCGCTGTGATTGGACAGAGAGTGAAACCTGCTCCACCTTCAGTTCAGTGTCTGATTGTGTTAGTTAGAAACCTGAGCTTCACTTTCCAGCTTTTGACTTGAAATCTTTTCGTCACAATCTTTTATTTCGAGACGTAACATTTTTTTCTCAAAATATTCTAACTTTTCTTTCTTAAAATATTCAAGCTTTTATCTTCAGATATAATATTCCACACTTTATTTGCTCAAATTATTCCAAAATATTCTCTGATGTCCGTCCAGATTAAAGGCCATAAATTCACTCAGGTTCAGGTTCTCAGAAGTGAATATTTGCTGTTTTTCTGAGTCTTCTTTGATAATAAACTGAATATCTTTTGGGTTTTGAACCATTGCTTGAATAAGAAAAAATCAATCAAAACCTCAAACGTTGACTTTTAGTCCCAAACTTCACTTTGACCAAACTTTCAGAAAGTTTTATTGGATGTGAACCTGGATGTGATTTAGTGCTGGACCTTCGTGACTTCAGACTTTTCTTCTCCTGGAATCAAAATTTTCTCTCATTAAAAGTTTTTCTTTGCAAACTCGGGGGCAGCGAAGCAAAGTTTAACACGACTTCATAACAAACTGTTCAAGGAAAGTGCTACATATATATATACTGTATATATATACTGTATATATATATATATATATAAATATTTCTACACATATATATATATATATATATATATATGTATATATATAGATCAAGTTTATTATCATAAGGTTCCCTGAAGTTAGCAATTTCTCAGCTGGACTCTTGAAATCCGGCTGAAGAAGCATCAAACTCTGAAGACGCTGACTGCAGTTTAGTAAGAGACGTGCAGCAGATGTGCAGCAGTTCAGTTCTGCAGATGTGCAGCAGATGTGCAGCAGATGTGCAGCAGTTCAGTTCTGCAGATGTGCAGCAGATGTGCATCAGTTCAGTTCTGCAGATGTGCAGCAGATGTGCAGCAGTTCAGTTCTGCAGCCGAGTGTTTCTGACGCCTGCAGAGTTTCAGTAAGTCCTGAGTTTGAACACCTTGCTGAGCCTGGAGGTGGCGCTGGAGTAGACAAGGAAGGAGCCGTCGTCCGTGCTGAAGTGTTCCCAGTCTCTGCAGCCGAACGTGGGCAGACTGTGGACGGGGACGAAGCCCTCGTAGCCCTGCCACCTGCAGACACAAAACACAGGTAGCAGCCAGTGCAGCGTGCAGCGACAGACGCCACGCGGGACAGGAAGTACGCACCTGTAGACGACGCTGCTCAGAGCGTACGAGCTGCCGTCGTGAGAGTTGGCGACAACCAGAAACTTCTCGTCTCCGACGGTGAAGAACTCCCAGTCCACAGCGCTGAACACGAGAAGAACAAACAACATTTCAACATTTAAAGGCTGAAATTGTGAAAATATATATTTGTAGTTATGATCAGAGCTGAAATCAGAGAAAGTGGGAAATAATTTTAATATATATCTTAATATCATATATTATGTAGTGCTTTAAAATTATATAGTTTGATTATTTATAATAGTTTAAAATAACATCTTTATTATTTATTTTACTTTTATTTTAGCAACATTTTCCTACTTTAACATGATATTTAGTTTTTGCTTGTAAAGCACTTTGATGAGCTCTGGATTCGTTCAAAAGTTTATAAATAAAGTTTATAAATAAAGTTTATAAATACATTTTATGAATAAAGTTTATGAATAAAGTTTATGAATAAAGTTTATAAATAAAGTTTATGAATAAAGTTTATAAATAAAGTTTATGAATAAGGATATTTTTAAGAACCCCCCCCTCGTCCCGTGAAGCGTCACCTGTGAGTGAGGACGTCCTGGAAGCGGATGAATGTCTGCGTGAGCGTGTTGAGCTCGTACACCGTGGAGTTGATGCTGTAGAGACTCGGGCCGCGCTCAGAAACCTTCTGACTGTTCGCCACCGCGAGAAAAACCCTGCCGTCGATCTGAAACGTCTCCCAGTCCGTCGCTCCGACCGTCTGAGGGAGGAAGAGTGACGGCGTCAGACTCACGACTGATGTCACGTCATGTTCGTTCAGAGGATGAAGCATTTCGTGCAGCGACCTCTGACCTCTGCTCTCATGCAAAACAGCCAAAATAAATCCACAAGAATTCTCACAGAAAAGACATTTTGTGTCTGTAAAACTAAATAAATTAAAAATAAAAGGAAGTGCATGTGTCAAGAAACATCGGCCTGGATATGGAACAGAAACAAAAACACTATAAAATACATGTAAAATAAATCTGTTTTAAAATGAAAGAGCTGAAAAGTTTTATTTTGCAGAAATGTGCAAAAATATGAACCAGGAGACGTTCACAGAATGAAGTACAGCATTTAGTATAAAAGTATAAACATTTATTAATGTGTCAACTCTTTATCTGGTAAAAATGCTCAAAAATAAAAATAATCATTAAAATCATTTAACTGTTAAATAGTTTTTAAAAACTTAAAACATTCAGAAATTGTCAAACTATTTTGATCAAAGTTAAAAAATCTCTTTGTTGGATTTAATATTCATATCATATTTCTTTCATTTCTGACAACTTTAGGATCCCGGTAGTAATTAGTTTTAAATATGAAAGCCTACATGATTAAAGTTCCCACAGTCTCAGACGGGCCCAGAGGCCTACGAAACAACACAGAAAGACCACAAGGAAACGTAAAACAACACAGAATGACCAGAAGGAGGTGCAAGTTGACAAGAAATTGATGCAAAACCCCCACAAAAAGATGCAGAACAATCAAATAGGTGCAAAACATCTAAAAAATAGATGCAAAATGGAAGCAAAATGTCTTAAATAGATGCAAACATTAAAATAAATAAATGCAAAACGTCTTAAAATAAATGCAAAACGTCTAAAAATGGGTGCAAAACAATCAAAAAGATGCCAGTTTGTCATAAAATATGAAATGTATTTTTATTTAAAATCCTAAATAAAAGCTTTGAACGTAAAAGAAGAAGTTCAGCTCTAATTGTCTCTAAACTTTAGAGCCTTTTCGATTGAACAGTCTGTGTTTTCAGTTTTATTCCTGCAGATCTATTTGTAGATCTATTACACGAGCTGTAAACACAGTTTGATGTTTGAAGCTGAATTAAAGGTTCAGACGCTTTTCATGAAGCTTTAAAATGTTTTTTGTGGTTTTAAAATCCAATAAAAAGTCTTCAAACGAGTCCAAACAGTCTGCTGCTGGAAACCCCCTCACACACACACACACACACACACACACACGAACACGCACACACGCACACACACACACGCACACACACACACACGAACACGCACACACACACACACACACGCACACACACATTAATTACACTTCTCTGGTTTCCTGAGTTTTAATTGGAGGGTTATTTTTTCTTTTTAATCATGAACTAACTGAGAAAAAGTAAAAAGACATTTTCATAAATGTGAAAGATGTGAACGTCTTTCATCATATTTACAGTTTTATTACAGTTTGACCCTTTTTTCCTGCAGGACGTCCTGCCTGAGTTATTACAGGACGAGCAGGAAACACTCGGTCTCAATACGTCGGCTACAGCTGCCGATAAAGATTCATTTCATCATCCACTAATCTCCTGAAGTCTGCTTTACTGCAGCGATATGAAAACTAAATAAACAGATTTTGCTGCGATGAAAAGGATGCAGAAGTAACTCCATCGTGATGTGACCAGTGAAAATGATCATGTTTCATCAGGTCTGACGAGACAACAAGCAAACTGCTCTTAAAACGCTTGTTTTCTGAATGGAGTTTGGTTGAGCAGGGCTATGCTAACATTGTAGCTTCTCATCCACGTTTATAACACAGACAAACTGTGTGACTTTAAAATTAATGTTTGTTCTCTGAGATTAAAGTCGGAAAAAAAACCCTCAAATGTTCTTTGAGATTAAACTCACGAATGTCGTGTGAAACAACACACAGATATCTGCAAACTGTGTGAAGATGTTTGTTAGTGATGACAGGAGCCAGAACCTTTTACTACATTTGTGATCATCAGGAGAATCTCAACGTGAGACTTTCACACACAGAGACGCACACGCACTGACCGGGATGCTCTGGAAGGTCTGGAAACATCCGTGCAGCCACACGTACACGGTGGAGCTGATGGAGGTCGTCCGACCGTCGAAGGTGTTGGCGACCGCCAGGAAGTGGTACGGTCCCACGGAGAAGAACTCCCAGTCGTACGCACCGGACGTGGACAGAGTCTGGTTCACCTCGAACAGCTGAGGGGACAGAGTGTGTGTGAGGACAGTGTGTGTGTGAGGACAGAGTGTGTGTGTGTGAGGACAGAGTGTGTGTGTGTGTGTGTGTGTACCTTTGTGTGTGTGTTCCACCTGTAGATCACGCTGTGGATGTTGTGGTTTGAGTCTCTGGCTGAGGACACAAGAGACATTTCTTAATGTTTTATACATCGTGCTGCACATTCACGTCGAGTTATCAGATATTATACTAATAAATAAGTGGCGCGTGAATATGAAAGTTTGTTTTATTCTTAATTTTCTGCTTTTATTCTGAACGATAACATCAAAAATTCATCAATTTCACTGCATTTTTATGTGAATTTAAAGAATACATGTATAAGAATTTAAGAATCATAAAAACTAATGAAACTGAAGTAAACTCTCTAAAGAAGAATAACATATGTTTTTATTATATTAAGTTTATTTATCCCAATTCTATTAAAACACTTTTATTTAAATTCTTGCTTCACTGTAACATTATTTTTATATTTTAATGCTTTTTCAATAAATGTTTTTTTTTTTTTAAACTGATATATAGTCTAATAATAAAATATATATAATTTGTTTAGTGTAAATGAAATCCATTCGTCATCTGACGCTGGAGAAGACATGTTGGACTGTGTGTGTGTGTGTGTGTGTGAGTGTGTGTGTGTGTGTGTGTGTGTGTGTGTGAGTGTGTGTGTGTGTGTGTGTGTGTGTGAGATCTAACCACAGTACACCTGCATCAGCTGACTCTTTCTTTCTTTCTGTTTTTCTTTCAGATGGTCAGATCATAAACAATCTTTCCTTCCTTTCAGCTCAGATCAATGAGTGTGTTTTATCTTTACAGGACACACACACACACACACACACACCACATGAAGGTGTGTTTGATGTTAATGTCTCAATAAAAAGCTCACAGACGGAGGGACAGACGCGGAGATACGAGCTGAACTCTCTGAAGTCTTCACAGAAAATATCACAAAGACCTGTTTTAACTTCTTCACGTTTAAAGTTAGTTTTGTTTACCTCGCCTGTGATTGGCCACCACCAGGAAGCTGTGGTTGTGGATGTGAAAGGCCTCCCAGTCCAGAGCGGCGTGAGTCTCCAGAGTTTGGTGACGGAGGAAACGCCGCCGCCGCTGGTTCCACCGGTAGATGACGGACAGCTCAGGCTCCGCCTCCCGCGAGTTCGCCACCACCAGGAAAATCTGATGAGAAAAAACACAATAATTCTGCTGCTTTAATATCACAGTACGAATAAAAGCATTCTGTCCAATACACGACCGTCATAAATCTGTAACTGTCAAAACTAAATGTAAACCGTGCTAACTATCAAAATACCTATTTAGTCCAAATAAAGTGCAAAGTCTTTTTATATTATATATTATATTTGAGCTCTTTCTCACTTCTTCACATTGTTCTCCATCGGAAAACTTCACGCAGGTTTTTTGAGAATCTCTTCAGTTCGGAGTGCAGCGATAAACGCTTCTTGAGATACGTGAAGGATTTTCCTTCCTTCCTTTAAAACAAGATGATGCTGCTACAGCGCCACCTAGTGGCCAAATGTCACCAAATTGGTCATGGTGACTCACATCATCTCTACACATGTCCACCAAATGTGCTCAAAATAGCACAAAGCGTTCAGGAGATATGACATTATTTTATAATATAAAAGAAGACAGTATGGCCCGGCACAAAGTATTTATTTTTTAATTGAGCCAGCTACAGCAAAGCATTATGGGACATCAAAAATCAGAAGAAGTCACTTTTTCCGGCTTGGTCCAAAGACGTTCTTTACCAAATTTGGTGGCGATTTCTCAAATATTGTAGGATTAGCAGCGAAAAAACACATTTGGACCCAATTCAAAATGGCGGAAAAGAATCAAGACACAAATGGGCGTGGCTTATATGGATGGATTGTCTGGAGAATTTAGTTTTTTCGACTTCAAACTTACACCCCAAAATGATAGTTGTGATTTTATTATCACTAATAAAATTATTAGTTATTGTGATGGCGCCACCATCGACACAAACTTTCCTGTACTTTCAGTCGGTTTTTCCTGCTTTGTCCACTTTAGTTTCCTCATCGTTTCACTTTGTCCTTTTCTGGATCTTTTCATTTCGGCGTGGTACAGGATTTCTTCTCTGTAATACTGAATACCTGCAGAGCTTTATATTAACACAACTGTGTGTAAGTGTGTGTGTGTGTGTGTGTGTACACGTGAACCACCTGAACTGTACAAACAACCAACACAATGTGAGCAGACGAGATCAAACAGAAACAACCTGAACGCTTTTTCTTTGACCTTTTCAACCCACTCCTCTCTCTGTGCAAACACTCTGCTTCGTCTTCAGCAAATAAGATTTGTTGTGGAATTAAATGTTCAAGTTTATCAGTTTCCTGGTCCCCTGTGGGCTTTCATACACTGCGAGCTGGAGCAGCTCTCACCCTGTCGTCGATGGTGAAGTGTTTCCAGGCTCGAGCCTCCTGAGTGCTGATGTTCTGGTAGAGCTGGAACGACTCGTTTATCCATTTGTAGATACCTGAACCGGGCCGCGAGTCCCTGCAGGCCGAGACACAGAGGACACAGGTTAGTCTTTCGTGTCCTGAAGACCTTCACGTGGTCAAACCACCAGACGTGAGATTTATGCTTCAGCTTGAGAACCTGTTGGCTGCAGCCATGAACAGGCCTTCAGACGGGATGTTGAAGACCTCGACGTCGAAGGTCTCTGAGCTGGTGTACAGGTCCTGGTAGTCCTCCACGTAGTCCAAACGCTCCTGATCTGCAGATGTGAGACACGTAGAAGAGACACGTGAACTTAAGGTGTGGTCCAGTATTTTACCTTGTATTACAAGTATGACACAACAGAATTTCTTGACTTTTGCTGGCTCATGACACAGTTTTTATATTATTTTTAGCTTTGTTGGAATCTTAATCAGCAGAATTGTGACAATGTTAAATGAAATTACTGCTTTTATCTGACTACCAAAACAATTAATATTATTTTTCTTTACATTATAATATGATTTTCTCTTCAAATCCCAACTTACTGATGAATTTACTTTTTCGTACATTTATGAATATTTTTCCGGATGTTTTTAAAACACTTTACAAAAAATGTTTGGGGCATTTTTAGTTTATTTATTATTATTTTCTCAGACATTTTTCGGATATTTATTTTTTAAATAGTTTTTGGGCCATTTTTCATATATTTATTAATATTTTTGAGGACATTTTTTCTGACTGTCTAAAATTTCTTGTTTTAAATTTTTTCCAGATACTTTCCTAATATTTTTCAGGACATTGTATGAAAAAAGATTCTGGAATTTTTCGTACATTCATTAATTTATTCTCCGACATTTTTCTGACTTTTTCTTTTTATTATTAGGGAATTATTTGTACATTCATCAAGATCTTTCTGGACATTTTTGAGAATTTTTCATATATTCATTACTCTTTTTAGTGACATCTTTGGGACATTTTACTTATTCTTTTGGGACATTTCTGGACATTTTACCTATCTTTTCCGACAACACAACCTCATTCTTTTTGACTGCACAGTAAATGTCCAGGACTTCCAGACTCACTGTGCAGCAGACTCCTCCAGGTGAGTGCGTCACAGATGAACAGGCCTTTCCTCTGAGCGTTGAACCACAGTTGGCCCTGTTCTGGCCCCGAACACGGAGGACGATCCCCCAGAGTCACTCTGGCCTCCGCTTCTGAAACACAACATGAACATTTACTCAAAAACTGTCATTTGATATTTAATTTGCACTTCATTCATTACACGTTATACTTCTACTTCACTACTTTTATCTGACAGCTTTACTTACTTACTTACCATTACTCACTTTACCAATTAATATTTTACAATCAATCAATCAATCAATGGAAAAACATTATCAGCAGAATAATCCATAATGAAAACAATAATTAGTTCAACATATATTATATAATAGTATAACACCCTGGGACATTTTTTAATACTTAAACTATATTTTCATGATTATACTTACTTACAGTATTTTTACAGTGTAGTATTAGGACGTTTACTGCAGTAATGTGAATACTTCATAAAAAGTACAATATTTCCCTTTGAAATGTAGAGAAGTAGAAGTATAAAGTGGCATTAAATGTAAATACTGAAGTAGAAGTCGCTCACAGTTTACCTGCACAAAGTGTGGAGGCTGAGTGATGCATCATTAACTCTGATGGAAAGCCCCTTTTCTTTTTAACATCCCACAGTGACAGGACTGGAAAACATTTATTATTTGTCATTTCAGCCTCTGGATTTAAACCCATAACTGTGTCTGACTGTGGTTGAACTGACAGCTCCGTGTCAATGAAGTAAAGTAATGAAGGTTTTCGTTACGCCTTCAAACCGCACGTCTTCATTATGAGATGACTCGTATTATATATATCATTACACATTAGTCAGCATCACATGGAGGGAGACGACAGACAGGAGACAGAACAACCGCTGAAGAAGAACGACACTGAACTCAACAGACAGGACTTCATCTTTAGAGCTATATCCGTCCTGTTAGCACCATTAAAAGTACGCCGAATTAGCTGTTAGCATCTCCTGTTAGCACCATTAAAAGTACGCCGAATTAGCTGTTAGCATCTCCTGTTAGCACCATTAAAAGTACGCTAAATTAGCTGTTAGCATCTCCTGTTAGCACCATTAAAAGTACGCAGAATTAGCTGTTAGCATCTCCTGTTGCACCATTAAAAGTACGCAGAATTAGCTGTTAGCATCTCCTGTTGCACCATTAAAAGTATGTCAAATTAGATGGTAGCACCTTTAAAAGTACGCCGAATTAGCTGTTAGCACCTCCTGTTAGCAGTGTACCCATGGATGTACAGACAACTATCACTGGATGTTTTTTGATACAGAAAAAAACTTAAAGATGAGAATTTTCGGTGAAGTTCTGCAGGTATAAAAAGCGTCTTTTGTCCTGTTAGCTTTAGCCTCAGTCTTCTAGCATGAGATCACATCCTCGGGATATTTCTGCAACATTTAATTGTTTATGTTTTGGAACATTTCTCATCTTCGCTTATATTAATAATTGGGTAGTTTTGACTCTTTAGGTCTTTAAAAAATATCTGAATTAAAAACATTGCTTTAAATGCTCACAGGTCATTAACATATGTAACTTCTGACAAGGTTTTCTTGTGATGGTAAAAAGGTTGTGATCCACTGATCTGCAAACAGAAACACAGTGAAGCAACACGTCAAGTCGACTTGTGACCAGTGAAATGAGCAGGTACATGAATCAAACGCACCACAGACGGCTCACATGATTCAGCTTTACATAAACTGTGAGTCATAAACAGTTCAGTCTGCTGAACTTTATTAGCTCTCTGAGCCTCGGGCTGCTCACAGTTTACAACAACAGACATTTAAAGAAATCTTTCTTCTTCTTCTTCTTCTTCTTCTTCTTGTTCAGATGTTTGAGATCAACAGAAAGTGTCATCTCTCTGCATCCAGCACAAAACCCCACACAGAATTTAGTCATTTTTAGCCACAATAATCACGTATAAAATGACATGATCAATAATGGGGGCAGGTTATGCTAACGTTAGATGACAAGCTAACAGACATTTTAGAGCACTTATAATGTCAAATTATATTCCGGCTGTTAAAAACTTGTTATTCATTTCAAGATAGAGACGGAAGTATGTAAAATAGTAAAGTTGGAAGGAAAGAAGGACAAGCTAGGCTAATCATGGTTAGCTAAAAAGAACTACAATCCCACCAGATATGTTAGTTGTGTTCAGCTAAGTTACATCAGTTAGCTAAAAAGATGTTTTTATATAGTCACGTTTGTTGTGCTATATTTGTTGTTAATCAATGAGACTTAGTTGGGACATAAATGGACCTTTGAGTTTAGCAAGCTATCTACGTTAGCTTTGTGTCTACCAGGCCAGCAGTCTCTCCCTGTTTACAGTCTTTGTGCTAAGCTAGGCTAAACACGTCCAGATATCCACCTGTTTATCTGACTCTGGATTTCCAAAATAGTTACACTGTTCTCGTACTGTAGCCCATAGCTGCTCGTTAGCCAGCAAGCTAATGTGTCAGCTAGTTACCGTTAGCTCTCTAGCTAACAAATCACTTTGGATGGACTTAACAACAATTAAAACAACACATGGAATGAATGGAATGAATTATCATAGTAATAACAGCCAGAATAATAATAATAATAATGATGCTAATGCTAACGTAACTGGTCAACACGGTTATCATGTTTGTCAGTCCCACCAGTGTCTTCTGGGTATTTTGGCTAAACATAAAATGTTTGTGCTAAGCTAGGTTAAGTGTCAATTTCTTATTCTGTTTTCAAAGCCAGCAAAATCAGTCAATTTAGTTTCTTCCTTGAATATCGAAAAATCAGATCGTAGAAAATGTTCAGTAACATCAGTAAGCAATCAGTAACAAGAACACACCTGTAGCATGTGGTCGTCATGGAAACACACATCAAACAGGAGGACAGACACCGACTGTCAATCAAACTGCTGGTTACACACACACACACACACACACACACACACACAGGAAGCAGCTCTCCCCTGCTGTCAGTCACACAGCAGCTCAGGTTTCTGAAGGTGTGATACCATCACAACCTGGAGGAGCAACACTCAAAGTGCCCTCATGTGAACCTGATACTGCGTTTATTTATCCGGGTTTCTCTGCAAGTATGTCGACAGCTGAACATATGTGACGGAGGAGCTGATACTAGATCATATCCAACTATTTTAATAAGCCATTAATTTTTGTTTTTCATGCAAAAATGTCTTTAAATGCTGTTTTCAGCTTCAAATATGGCGATTTACATCATATTAAACTGAATATGTTTGACAAAACAAAACATTTAGAGACTTCGGACTTTGAGAGAAAATCAAAAAACAATTAAATCCAATAATCTAAAACATTGTTGGCAGGTTAATCTATTATCAAAATAATCTTTAGTATACAAAGTAAAAAGACCTATAGAAACATTACCTAGTGTCAGGAACTTTAACTTTAATTAAATTATTATTATCATTTATTTATCTTATTTTATATACGTATATATATATTTATATATATATACGTATATGCATGTATGTATGTATTTGTGTGTATGTAAATATATATTTTAATGTATTTAAAAAATAATAATAATCTATGTTTTGCAAGGTAATGTGACATGTATGTAGTTTGTGTCAAATATTATTTGTACATCAAGAATCAATGTCGAGTATTTACAACGATTTTCATCTGCCAAAAAACAATTAAAAAAGTTCATAATTGGGAAATATATTTCTGATCTCTGAAACTATTTTTTATTATTATTATTTATTTATTTTGTTCCCCTCCGAGAACCATCACCTTACCGTGGTGGAGGGGTTTGGG
>CALSCE010005794.1:512437-544210 GCA_943593645.1 Bovichtus variegatus
ACGTAAGAGACCATGAACCTTCATGTTAGACAAGAGACCATGAACCTCCATGTTAGACAAGAGACCATGAACCTCCATGTTAGACGTAAGAGACCATGAACCTTCATGTTAGACGTAAGAGACCATGAACCTTCATGTTAGATGTAAAAGACCATGAACCTTCATGTTAGACGTAAGAGACCATGAACCTTCATGTTAGACGTAAGAGACCATGAACCTTCATGTTGGTTGTTGGAGACCATGAACCTTCATGTTGGTTGTTGGAGACCATGAACCTTCATGTTAGACGTAAGAGACCATGAACCTTCATGTTGGTTGCTGGAGACCATGAACCTTCATGTTGGTTTTTGGAGACCATGAACCTTCATGTTAGTTGTTAGAGACCATGAACCTTCATGTTGGTTGTTAGAGACCATGAACCTTCATGTTAGTTGTTAGAGACCATGAACCTTCATGTTAGTTGTTAGAGACCATGAACCTTCATGTTGGTTGCTGGAGACCATGAACCTTCATGAAACCGTGGTACCGAGGGCTGAGACATGAAAGCTCTGCTGATAGGGACAAGACTTTTTGAGTTGTGGTAAAACATCTTGTGCTGTCTGTGTTCAGTGCCGGAGCCTCCTCAGATCGTCCGGCAGATGCAGCCACAGACGGCGACGTCAGGTCGATCGGTGCGCTTCTCGGTGCAGGTGAGCGGCCTCCCCATGCCCCAGGTGTCCTGGTACAAAGACTCCCAGGTGTTGTCCACCGGCTACAAGTGCAAGTTCCTCCACGACGAAAACGAGCATACGCTGATATTGCTCGAAGTCTTCCCCGAGGATGCCGCCGTCTACAGCTGCGAGGCAAAGAACGACTACGGAGAGTCGACGAGCTCCGCCGCTCTCACTGTGGAAGGTCCGTCCTTTACATTTCACACAAAGCGTAGTTTGGTCAGAAGTTGGCGCGATAGGCAAAAAGAGAAAAATGTTTTAATTGTTCTTCATGTTTCATGCTGACAATATAAATATATCTCAGCAGAAACAGCTGATCAGTCATGTGACTTAAATGTTCATCACAACTTATAGATTCCATTTAGCTTCAACGCTTTTTACACAAAGGGAAAAACAACTGAGAAGGTTTTAAAGAATTTAGTTGTTTCCCTACAGCTTTTCTAATGCGACACTTTGTGCGACACACAAAATGTGCATAAAAACACTTTGATCGAAATACATCTCGTGGTGTGAAAATCAGAAAATCAACACACTGGACACCCAAATAATGTTTAGTATTTAAACTTGATTCATAACTTTGATTGATTTTGTCCTTCAGTTCCTGAGGTGGTTGAACCCTTGTCCCGGGTCTCTGCTCCGGTCCTCAGCACCCCCCTGAGGGACATCCTGGTTGCAGAGGGACACCCTGCCCAGTTCCAGTGCACCGTCTCTGGGGAAGGTAGGGAGAAAGAAATACTGTCCAGAACTTCAGATATGTTGACCATGAATCTGAATATTAGTCGTGTTACGTCAGACGGTCCTGAGTGTAAATGGGTCTCCAGATGTGCAGGTTTCCTGGTTCTGTGGGGACAAAGAGATCCGGCAGTCGGACATCTTCAGGATGTCTCATCATGGTGAGACCTGCCAGCTCGACATTACCAAAGCTCTCCCCAACCACGAAGGAGAGTACTCATGTGTCGCCACAAATTCAGCAGGAATGGTCACATGTGCTGCGACTCTGAACATTGACGGTGAGTAATTCAGACGTTCACGTGCCAACGACATTCAGATCCAACGGTCAGACCACAGCATGTGCTTCCACAGTCACACCAAGATATTCTCCACCGGCATGTTTTTCACTATGATGCTGTGACTTCAGTTTTCCAACACGGCAATAAGAAAGTCTGTTTTCATATCGAGACTAAATCTTAAATTCTTTGTTAGCTGGAGTGTGTCGCTGTTTCCCAGCTTAATATTGTCCTAATATGACACATTAACGAGAAAAGTGTTTTATTTTCTCAATAATTTATGTTTCTCTGGGTCAATATGTTGAAAGCAGCTCCAGCTTGC
This sequence comes from Bovichtus variegatus, assembly GCA_943593645.1. Taxonomy (NCBI): domain Eukaryota; kingdom Metazoa; phylum Chordata; class Actinopteri; order Perciformes; family Bovichtidae; genus Bovichtus; species Bovichtus variegatus. The sequence continues at coordinate 514,477 of CALSCE010005794.1, forward strand.
AACCTGCTGATGATATAATCCATGAAACGCCCTCAAATCAGCAGAAACTGTTTTATTTAGACATTGATTTTCCACAGTGGCTCAATGGATTTTTCATCATTCTTTTGCATTTTGAACTGCGAGTATAGCCCTTATCAATCTCAAGAAGTTGTTGAACGGTTTTTAACTAGGATGCTCTGATTTTCAGCTCTAAATCAGTCGTATAGCTCCACTAAGGAAATAAAGAAAAATCTCTTAAAATCAGTTTTCATTTAGAATCTGAATCTAAAATCCTCTGTTAGCCCTGTTAGCTAACGGAGGTGCTAATTGTCGAGAACTAATCATCAAAGTATAACATTTAGAAGGTTTCACACTCAAATATGAAATTAAGCATGTTTTGGCACAAAACATTTTTTTATTGAGCTAATAGAAGGATGCATGTTTCATCATAATGATGTTCATCTGCTGCTGGTCGCACAAAGATTTCAGACAACACGGTGCAAATGGAGAAAAATGCTAGCCTAGCTTAAACTGCTAGTCTAGTACTTAGTCAAAAGAGAAAAAAATCCACTTTCAAAAACATGTCATGGATTTCTTCAAATTACTTCAAGACCCGATAAAACTTGTTGTCAACTATCAACCATTGTAAGCTCTGAGTTTCATGTTTTTTCAATCACACTTTTATCTTTGAGCGCCATGAGTAAAGCAGAATCGTCTGCATAGAGGAGGAGATCACATGAACAAGCTGATTTTAAATAATTCAAATAGAGCAGAAAAAAAGAGGCTCTAGGACACTTTAAAAAAAATTTTTTTTAACAAAGACTCGAGTCACAGCCAGACTTTAATGAGTCTTTATTTTTGTGCTACTATCCTCTTTATCTCTGGAGACATGTCAACAACATCTTTGTGCAACCAGCTCAGCCTTCTGAAAGGCTCATATTTTCTTTTCGATGATGTGCAAACAGTTAAACTAACTGTGGTTGTTTGTTTCTGTGAGCATGCAGGACACATATTGATGATTAGCTTCTGTTTCCTGAACTCCTCCCTGTGAGCACAGGTTATAATCTTCCAGGTTTATTTTCTCACGTGATGCATGACCGTCTTCTCTTCCTTCACCAAATGCTCTTATTTCATGAATCTTTATTTCAGAGGAATGCAGCATGCTCAAATCAGAGCTGAACTTTGGAAACTTTCTAGCTTTCCGGGTTCCTCATGCTCGAGCACGGACATAATTCATAGTTTTTTTAAATTTTGACTTGGCTCCAGTCAAGTTTGCATGATTGACGGTGGAAAGCAGCCACTGTCTGTCTCTTCCTCACTGATCATGACTGATCTCAACGCTCCTCTCCAGCTGCACTCCAGAAACACCTGAAGAAGAATGATGATGTGTTGACCTAATTCTTCTACTCTTTCTTACTGCCCAGATGAAAAAGCCTTAGCTAGTGTGAGGAGCACCGGGGCGGAGAGTTTCACACAAAGCGTTGACTTTACGGAGAGGCTCTCTGAGAGCTCCTCCGTGTCTTGGAGGACGGTTGAGATTCAGATGGAGAGCGTGAGCTCGGTGGAGATGAGCTCAGAGAGCAGCTTTGATATCTCAGCCAGCCCCAAACTGCTGATGGAAATGAGCGACGTCCAGGTGAAAAGCGGCGAGATGGCCGAGTTCAGCTGCTCATTCAAGGGGAAGCCCTTCACCGGGGTGGTGTGGGATCATAACGGCCACAGTGTGGTGGACACGGAGCGGGTGAGGAGCACTCAGAGTGGCGGGCTGTTGTCCCTGGTCATCCAGGGGGTTGGCGTGGCGGACCAGGGCGTGTACTGCTGCACCGCCGCCAACCAACACGGCCAGAACAGCTCCTCCGCCCAGCTCACTGTTGAAGGTGGTTAATCTTTCTTCTTTTATCATCTGGTCCATCCAACCTCCCCACCTGCTCCTCCTGCTGCGTCCCCGCCTCTTTCTTTAATATTTCCTCTTATTCCGTATCTAGAGATGCCCCGATCATGCTTTTATGGCGATCGTCGGTGAGCCGTATCGCCCGATACCAGTCGTTTTGTTGTTGTTTTCTTCTAGCAGCCAAGGGTCCAAAATAACCATTTTCACCACCGTCACAGAACAGTATTTTACTTTGTTATCGTCATCTATAGTGGTTTCTTTGCATAAAAATACACAATTAAAATGTTTGTATTGTAAACTGCTTAGAGCTCATGTCAGGAAGTTAAACAGCTCATAATTCCTCTAATATCTATTTTGCAATGTTGTGAAAACGTCTCCTTCAAACAACTGGATTTATTCAAGTTTCTCATCAAAAACTACTTTTTACAAGATTACATTTGAACACATCTGGATAATATTTAAATTTATAAATTTTGACGGAATAGAGTTTGAACGCATCATAATGTAACTAACGCGACCTCCGTTACCGTTAGCTGTTAGCTCGGTTGTTTAGCCAACCGGCTGCTAACAGCTAACGTTAGCTAGCTCTCCTGCAGTGAGTTTACTGAATAAAGAATCTCAAATAGTTCATCTTGTTGGTTGCGTTTATGCCGATCTCCCGGTCACACATTTTTCCTGGGTATCGTCCGATCAGTCGGGGCATCCCTACTTCTAACCCGTCAGGATGTAATACAATAACTCGCTCTGTAGTTTATTCTCTTCCTGCTGTTGCCAGCTTTGCCTGCTAACCTCATCCATCCATCCTACTAACCCTTTAGTGTTTGGAGCCTTTACACTCTGACCCCTAATGACTCTCCCTAACTTTATTCTCACCCAGCTAAAGAAGCAAATCTCAAAGCAGAAACCCCAATTCCTACCGATTCTGTGCGTAAAGTGTCTCAGACAGACAGGGAGGCCACTAGAGACCCCCCTGACCAAGACAAGCAGGAGGAGGCGGAGAAGCTGGGAGAGTCTCCTCCATCTTCCCAGAGACCGTACAGCCTTCTCAGCCAGCTGCATTTCCCCGACATCCTGCCTCACGACAAGCGAGGCCAACGCCTCTCCAGCTGCCCCGACTTCATCATCAAACTCCCCCCTGAGCTGCTGGCCAGAAGCACAGACGGTGGCTCCTTGTGTTGCGTTATGAAGGGGCTTCCCACGCCGTTTGTCATTTGGCTTTACAAGCGGTTGAATGTTGAGGATTCTGTGTCTTACTCTCTGAAACATGACGGCCCCCTGTGCTGTGTAAATGTTAAGAGTGTGGGACCCGGACAAGGGGGCTATTACACTTGCAAAAATGTCAGCTCAGCCGGGGATGCTGAGGGCAGCACAGTGATGAAAGGTTGGCATCTGCATGCTTTTGGTCCTTTGCTCGGCCTGTCTCGGGCCCAACACTCATTCACACTGCTTTCCCACACAGTGCAGAGGCACACTGCTTCACACGGTGACAGGAGACGTCGCTCTTTGTGTCCTGCTTTACTGACTAAATAAGTGAAAGAGACACTCATATCACTGAGGTGCTGCTGCACACTAAAGAGCAAGAGGGAGCATGCAAGAATTTCAGTAAAAAGAAAAAGGACAAAGGGATGATATGGATGCACGAGCTGTCACTGATTCTAACAGTCTTGCACCATATGAGACTATATGTCCAGTTTTGAGAGTGTTTTTAATTTGTGAACGTTTGTGTCTTTACAGTCACTGCAGAGCAGCAGGAACCTGGTACTCAGGTCTGGGAGGAAGTGAAAGGTAAATACTGTTGGCGTGGATGTAGAACTGTTTTTAATGTCTTAACAAAGAACATTTTTTAAGGTTTAGACAGCCTTTGGGTTGTGCTGATAAGAAATGAAAGTACACTTTTAAATATTTCAAAATGTTTTACTGGTATTTGAATTTACTTCGAATTTCATATTTTTTACACTTCTGCAAACCTTTTTCCAAAATAAACGTGTGACAAAAGTTGCAACCTCTTCATCGAGCTGCCTTGCTCAGCCTTCATCACATGATGTGTTTACACGCACGTGGAGTCGTGAACGAAGACGGTCTTTGGTGTCGGAGAAAATGTTGTGTTTTACCTCCTAAAATCTTCAAAAGTGAAGGCATGCTTTGGAAAATGGACAGCAGTAATGTAAAGAATATGCACATTGAAGTTAATTGGCTAAAACATGCAAAGCAATATTTTATTCCCTTGCAGACTAATAAAAGTGTTTAAATCCATAATGCTGGTTCAGACTCCACGATATCGGGTTGATTGTAGCCCGACCTGGCCGTTGTAGGGTGTCGATGGCGTCGTCATCAATGCTTTTATCCCGTTCACTGTTATCGGTAACATGGCTATAAGTTATTTCTCTGGTCTCCACGACGTGTTTCCTCACAACTGTGACGAAGCAAAAGACAAATGATCTATAAACAAAACTTAAATTAAAACTAAACTAAACAGTGAAAATCATCTTCAACTTTATTTATTGTACATTATGTCAAAAGAATTCACTCACAATACGGGAGAGAGTCTGTAACTAGAAGTGTACGCTTAATCTGACACAGTGACCATCGAAACAGACAAAAATATCCTGCAGTCTGAACCTGACTGAAGTCCTTCTGTTTTCAGTGAAGCTGATTGTATTGTGTCTCACTTTACTTGTGATTGTGATTATTCCACCCAGCCTTCTCTAGCTCAACCACCACAGTGGAAGAAGAAACCCGGGACTCGTACTACACTGGCCTAAAGTTACCAGATAAAAGCAGAACTCTTGAACTTAAGCCAGAGTCCAAACTCTTCTCCAGCACTTTGGAGAAGAAAAAAGAAAAACCCGTTTTCCTCAGCGAACTTTCTCCAGCAGCTGTGACTGTTGGAGGAACGGCTACATTTACGGTCACGGTGTCCGGTTTCCCTCAGCCCGCTGTTCAGTGGTGCCACAACGGGCAGACCATAACGAGTTCGTCCGTGTACACGTTCATTCACGAGCGAGACGAGTTCAGCCTGGTCATTAACAAAGTGCAGAGGGAGTACGAAGGAGAGTACTCCTGTACCGTCAGCAATAGATTTGGCCAGTCGACCTGCACTTCTTATTTGCATGTTCAGGTGAAGGGGCCAGAAAAGGAGGAAAGAGTTGACAGGAGAACGTTTGTAGCCGCAGGAAAACCCCCAGAGTTCACTAAAACTATCGAGTCTCTTCAGCTGTCTGAGGGAGGACAGGCGTTCTTCAGGTACATTGTGACCGGAGATCCTCTCCCTGATGTTCAGTGGCTCAAAGGCAGCTTACACATTCAGCCGAGTGGGTTCTGTGTCATCGTGACCAACCCAGACGGATCCGGCTTCATTAATATTAAGGGTGTTAAACAGGAGCACAGCAGCGTCTACACCTGCAAGGCCTCCAACCAACACGGGGAGGCCTCTTGTTCCGCCGAGCTGCTGGTGTCCAGAGAGAAAGTTCAGGAAGAGCTTGTTAAGAAAACAAAAGGTTTGAAAATATCTATGACTGAACAAACCACAGAATCCAGATTATACCAGAAAAGAACTCTGTCTGATCAGATGATTTATACCATTAGTACTGAAGACCGGCAGATTATTCCCAGTGAGGAGGTGGGAACCCTGAGAGAGCTCGATATCTCTGCTGCCACCCTCCATCGAGAGCAGCTGACCCACCAGGCTGCGGTTCTGCAGTCTCATGAGATACAGGAGCGGGTTTCTTTGGCTCCCACTCATCCACCTCAGGTCTCAGCTGTTCCCGTGAAACAGCTTCACGTGGCAACTTTCTTATCGTCAGTCCAGGAGAGGCAAAAGATCACGGAGCAGCACTCCGAACGGATCCTCAGCCCTGAGATTGTAGAGCTGGAGTTAGCCAAAGAGCAGCCACCGAAGATGATGTCGGCCACGTCTGCAGAGGTCCTCCCTCTCAGCACAGTGAGAGCCGAGGCCTTGACGGACCGCGCCCCGGAGCATGTGAAGACTTTGAGTGAACCCAGGCAGCTTGTTAGCAGTCACCAAGTAGAGTCCACCCTGCCGATCCTTGATGAAACCTCAGTCTTCACCCGCAGGCCGGAGGAGGAGAGGAGTTTCAGAGTTACAGAGGGGGTTAAGATTTTATACTCGGCTCAGTCTACAGGGCAACTTCCAATCACAGAAAGACATTCGGAGCCTCTACCAGCTTTAGATGCAGCCACTCATCCCCTGATTGAGAAAGAGCAATCTAAGCCCGTGGTAGCTCCAGTGAGCGAAACCCGAGTGGTTTTATCCAAAGAGCAGACGTTTAAAATCCACAGACCAGAGCAGGAGAGCATCACCCCTCGCAAAGACATACTCTATAAATCAGCTGTAACTGCTGAAGAGAGATACAAGCTCCAAGGTGAACAGGCAGGACAGCTGCCGGGTTTAGCTTCGTCTCTGTGTCTGCAGCCTCAGCAGGAGGGAGAAAGACTCCTGAATCTGCAGGTTATCAGTGATCAGGATGTTTTACAGTCTGAGGGCAGGTTCAGCAGTGAAAAACCCTCTGCGGAGCAGGCGGCGGCGAGGAAGAGTCCGACTTTGTTGCATTCGGTGACTCAAGAAGAGCAAAGAACCGCGGTTTGCGAGGCAAGCTCAGAGTTCTCTGCAAAGACTGACTCTATGTCCATTCAGCCAAAGAAAGAGTTACCGCCCACAAAATATCTCCAATCAATTCAGTCTTTATCAGTTTTACCAAAGGAAGGAATACTTACCATCACTAAACCTGACCAGCAGGTGGCAACGCAGAAACAGGAAAGGGCTAGAAAGCATGCAGCTACCTCAGAAGAGCGAATGGAGATAACGGCAGATTACCACAAAGATCTGGATGTGTCGGTGACCGGGGTTCAGTCCCAGCTTCGGACTGAGCCCAGGCCTTCAGGCATCCTCATGGTCTCCTCCCAGCCAATGCAGCTGCCGAAGGAAACTCCTTTCACTGCCGACGTCAAGCAGCAGCGGGCGCTAGTCCAGAAAGAGGACTACTGGAATATCATGCACTCTTTGAACGTCACAGACACTCACAGCCTCGAGGAGGGTCACACCAATAGCCTTACAACTGATGAGAAATTCAAGCATGAGATAAAAATTGAGCCTAAGATACCCAAAAAAATAGTTTTTATAGAGGAGAAGGCAGTTGCCACTGAAAGCTGTAGTATCCTAGAAGCGGCCGAGCAGGACTTTGCAGTCCAGATCCAGGAGGGCCAGTCGGTCCGGCAGTCAGTGTTGTTGGAAGAAAAGCAGGTTATTATGGGAGAGCAGTCAAGTGAGATTCATAAATCTGAGGGCTCGACTGTCAGCGTCATGACGCAACCTAAAGGACTTCTGTATGTCCACGAGTCTCAGGACTCTCTGACTCTACCTAAAGAGCTCAACTTTGTCATTCAGATTCCCAAAGCCTCGAGTTTGACTATAAGACGTCAGCTCAGAGACGCTCTTCAGTCAGCCGTGGCCAGCGATCAGCCAGTGTTACTCGCCGACGTCGTAGACCGGTTAGAGGCAGTGCAGGTGCAGGAGGTGAAGGTTCAGAGAGAGCCCAAACGGGCTACTTCGACATACCTGATCACAACTCCAGGTGCCCCCATGGAAATCACTCTGTCTTTTGAAGGGGAATACCCTCAGACAGCTGACCTCAGGTCTGAACTCCAGGTAGCTCTGCATGCTATGGTTTTCCAGGAGCAGCAAAGTCTTACATCGGAGCAGCCGGGCACCATGCAGATAGACAAGCCTCAGAAAGTGCTGGTCAGCTCAGCGCCCTCGAAAGAGGTGTTGTCATCTGTGGTGGACACCATGGTGGTGGCAGAGCGTGCAGTTGGGTTTCCTCCTACTGACTCTCAGTCTGCAGCCGTCAAAACTGAAGCCAGGGCCTTCTTCCAAAGTGCAACAGTTCAGAGTCGGTCTGAGATCCTCGAGTCGAGGCAGGTGAGCAGGAAGACGGTCAGGTCAGAGCGGGACGCCTCTGCTGCTGAACTGACCACCACAGTGCCTGTTGGTCAGGTTCCTGTTGAACAGCGCGTGGACATTTTTGTCCACAGAGAAACCAAAGAGGAGTATCTTTCAGAGGCAATCATGATCAGCGAGTCCTCCGACAGTCTGGTGGATTATCCCGTTGTCATCAATTCAATGGAAGAAGTTTTCGCTGAGGAAAACGGCAAGGCCATTTTTACTGCCACCATAAAGCACGTCACCAAAGTAAATTGGCTTTTCAATGGCCAATTGGTGAAATCTGGTAAAGAGTTCAAGTGTTCCCAACACCAAGACACATACACGTTAGTTATCGACAAAGTTGTGAAGGAGAAGCATCAAGGAGAGTTTGTCTGTGAGGCTGAGAATGAAGCCGGCAAGACGACCACATCTTCACGACTTACAGTGGTCTCAAGAGGTTTGATGATGGGCAGTTCTTTAAAATCATCATCAACTAACTTCACACTTTGGTGAATCCCCAATTCTGTTGTCTGCAAACCTCAACCAAACTTTAAATGAATTTGGGACATTATTTAAGAGTTGAATGCCCACAAAATCCTTAAAACGACAAAAAAAGGTCTCTTAAGGCTTCTTTGGGTAATTTTCCAAGCAAAATTACATTTGAATGTTTGTGGTTTTCACCAGACAGCAGTCACATCCTCACGTTTCCTTCAAGCTCATCTATTCCTCCACATGCATATCACCCCGTATCCACTCCTTTGTCCTTCCAAGGAACCACCTTTAGCTCCATATCTTCAAACATCCGTCATTCATGGTCCATTCCGCTGCATGCTTTCTCCCTTTTCCTTATCACTTTCATCACATCTTCAACCCAAACCTAATACCATTTTCTCCTCCGCAGTCACAACAGGATCACTTTGTGTGTCATTTTCCATCCTAGCGTCACTACATCACCACCTCCAGTAGAAACTTTCCTTTTTAACTACTTCTGTTTATTAATTCTGTCTTTTTATCTTTCTTTCGCAGTGAAACCTGTGTTCAGGCACAAGATTGCCCCTGTGGAGATTAACATTGGCAACATTGCCAAGTTTGAATGTGAAACTGAGGACGCTCCCAATGTGAGCTTCAAGTGGTTCAAAGATGGACAATCAATCAAAGAGGGTGATAAGTACAGGATTATCAGTCGCTTCAGGACCTCGTCTCTGGAGCTGCTAAACCCAAACAAGGACGATAGTGGTGAATTCTCCTGTAAGGCGTCCAACCAGCACGGCAGTGACGAATGTTCAGCCGCTCTCAATGTGACGGGTAAGAGCGACGCATGTTTGCTTCTTCTTCGCTGGTTGTGGTTTTGAAATGAAACTTGAATCTAGAACTGTTGTCAATTTATTTTTCCTACAAGCTATGATCTTTTGTTCATTGCTGGTCCAAACTTTGCGTTTGCTTAATTGTGAATAGTCTTTTCAGCTTTCTTGTTCTGCTGGTTTGTTTTTGTCTAATTGGCAGGTTTTGGTTAAGAACAGGGTATAACATGTTACCACTAATATGTTTCTGTTTTTCTTAATTCTTATAGAGCAATGCCCTCCCGCCTTTATAACTAAACCTGACCCTCAGACTGTTTATGTTGGGAAGAGGGCACAGATACAGTGTGTAATAGCAGGATCTGCTCCACTGAATGTTGTCTGGCACAAAGACGACCAGGCCTTACCCAAAGTGCCGACACACTACCAAACCTCTTGTGAAAAGAATAAGCACACTCTTGAGATAACCAAACTTGAGCCAGCTGACCAGGGGCTTTATGTGTGCAAGGCGTCCAATAATGTTGGGACAGCTGAGAGCAGCATGGAGCTGAGTGTTATTGATCAGCCCAGCTTTGTGCAGCCCCTGGGCTCGGTGGCTGCTGTGGTCGGAGCTCCTCTGCACCTGGAGTGTCAGGTGGACGAGGACACTGGAGTAACTGTCACCTGGACCAGAGGTGGTAGAAAAGTCCACCAGTCTCCAGACTGTAAACTGTCTTTTGAGGACAAGACAGTTACTCTTGATATCCTAAAGACCACATTGAAAGATTGTGGAAATTATGTGTGTACGGTGACAAATGAAGCTGGGAGTGCAACATGCTCCACCTCTGTGAAAGTTCAAGGTAAGAGCTGTCTAGTACATTTTCATGACTACTGCATCATTTGAAGTTGTTGCAAATCCGCAGTACTGAAAATGAACATAATTGTATTCTGTGGTGTCCTGTTCTTTTTTCTTCAGTCTTAAATCTCTTCTTTTTCTTTCGGGTTGTTATTTTGAGATTCCTTCTTTGACTTCACATTGGTTCTTTTTAACCACACCCCTCTCCAGAGCCGCCAGTCTTTGTAAAGAGGCTGGAGGCCACCACAGTTTGGAAGCAGGGCAGCGCTGCACGTCTGCAGTGCACGGTCGAAGGGTCCCCTGAACTTCACACCACCTGGTTCTTTAATGACAGCAAGCTGTCTGCTGGTGGCAGATATGAGATCAGTCTGAAGGACGGGGTCACAACTCTTGAGATAAAGGATGTCACGTTGAGTGACTGTGGAAACTTTACCTGTGAGGTTCTCAATGAGTCTGGCTGTGAAAGCTGCAGCACTAAAGTGACAGTGAAAGGTGTGTAGGCTATGTTATACAGAACCAAAGTTTCAGTCAGAATAAGGGCACTTTCACAAGCCAACATTTAGTCTGTTTTAATGAAACTCTGGTGCGTTTCCTTTGCTTCAGTGCGGACCAAAACCACAGACCGCTTCGTCTTTTGAGAGGTCGTCTCAGACTGTTTTCAGCAAACCCTAGTGACAGCATACACAAAAATAGTGACTTTTATAAAGTCGTTTCAGATCAATTGGAGGAGATGGGATTTGTGTGTACAGCAGATCAGCGCTATGTAAAACTGAATAAATATTGTTCCACGATTCCCTGCATAGAATTGGCCAATAAGAAAGCCTCTACTTTTCCGGCCCTGCTTCTTTGTGCACGCCTCTAATATAGCACACTATATTTTTTTATTTGGTCCGCTTTAATTCGTGCACTGTGAAACCAAACCAGAATAAATAGAAAACGAACCAAAAGTCTTCCACTCTGATTCGGACCGGCCCATTGGACTTTGGCTTGTGAACACACCCTCAGAGCCTGTCTAACTGAACCATCTGTTGCCTCGTAGAACCCCCATCTTTCAGAAAGGAGCTTCTCTCCTTAGAGGCGGTCCGAGGGTCTGTAGCTGTGCTGGAGTGCGAGATTGCAGGCTCTGCACCATTTGAGGTGGCCTGGAAAAAGAATAAGAAACGCCTGGCGGCAGATAAGAAGCACAGGATAGTGTCTCAGGGATGCCTGAGTTCTCTGGAGATCCACTCGTTCGAGAGCGCTGACGCTGGAGAGTATGAATGTGTCGTATCTAATGAGGTTGGGTCAGTAACCTCAAAATCTTTAGCTAAACCGAGAGGTTAGTGATGTAAAGAAATACACGACAACATTATAATTATGGAACTCCTCTGGGCTGTTGTTTACATCATTATCACTGTTATTCCAGAGCCACCAATGTTCTCAAAGAGGATTGAAAGTACTACAGCAGTGTTGGGAAATACAGTGAAGCTGCAGGGAACCCTAAAAGGCTCCGCGCCCATCACCATCAAATGGATGAAAGACTCTGAGCTGCTACGAGATGATGATCCAAATGTCAAAATGACATTTGAGAACAACATCGCTAGCATTTCCTTCTCATCTTGTGACATTAAGCACGGTGGCAAGTACACTTGCCTTGCCGAAAATGAGGCGGGACAGCAGAAATGTGAAGCTGTCTTAACAATTCAAGGTTAGAAACACATTCCTATCCATGAGAACTGTTTTCACAGAGCTGATGTAGATGTTAATAAAGTCTAAATGTTGTGTTATAGAGCCTGCTAGCATCTTAGAGAAAGCCGCGTCCATCAGTGTGACCGCAGGCGACTCTGCCACACTGGAGTGCACGATTTCTGGAAGCCCAGACCTCAAAGTGAAATGGTTCAAAGACGGCAAGGAGATGATCAGTGGCCGTAAATATAAGATGGTTGTGAAGGAGAACATGGCCATCTTAAAGATTCTCACAGCCGATAAAGGAGACACCTCAGAGTACAAGATGCAGGTGTCCAACAAAGTTGGGAAAGACGAGTGCACCTGCTCAGTCACCGTTATAGGTTAGTTTGAGCTTTAACAAAAACTTAGAGTTGGCCTTTGAGGACGTTTAGTTATATGTTTGATATATTTCCTCTCACAGATCGTGCCGTTCCACCTTCCTTCACCAAACCTCTAAAGAAAGTGGATGGCAGTATTGGTAGTAATGTTACCTTGGAGTGCAGAGTTGCTGGATCTCAGCCGATGGTTGTTTCTTGGTACAAAGACGAGAAGGAAATCCACAGCAACGGCAAATATAAGCTTGATTTCAGTGAGATTAAAGCTTCTGTGACGATTACTGGCCTGGAGCAGAGCGACGGTGGAGTTTATACGTGCCGGGCCAATAATGATGCCGGACAAAAAGAGACCAGTGGTACTTTGTCCATCAAAGGTCAGACGAGTTACTTAAAGATGAGATTAAAGAGGAATATGGCGGACTTTACCAATGATCAGGAGTTATTGATAGGCTTTCTATGCTCTTTTTCTTCCCAAATAACTCCAGAACCTCCAGTCTTCACGGTGAAACCTGAAACACAGGAAGCCTCACCAGGATCAAATGTTGTCATAAAATCCACCTTTACAGGATCCGCTCCTCTGGTGGTTAAATGGTTCAGAGAGGAGAAAGAGATTTTCACTGGGGGGAGGTGTTTCATAACGAAAGACGCCTCTTCAAGCTCTTTGGAGCTTAACTCTGTGAAACCCAGTGACTCGGATAAATACACATGCCAAGTATCTAATGATGCTGGGAAGGTGGATTGCACCGCAGTGCTCTTTGTGAAAGGTGCTGTTTCATTCTTTCTTTTCAAAAAGTGATATGCTGAACTGTGGTTTTCTTTACTTAACCTCTTGTTTTTACTGTAATTGTTCCTGTTAACTTTCAGAAGCCCCAACATTTACAATGAAGCTCGAGCCTTCACAGCTGCTGAGAACTGGACAACCTCTGAAGTTGTCTTGCAAAGTGCAGGGAACCCCAGTGATTAGCATCAAATGGTTTAAAAATGGCTCAGAAATGTCTTCAGACCGCAGACACACGATGTCCTTCGACAGCTCAATAGCCTCTCTGGAGGTAGAGAGCTGCTCTGTAGAGGATAGTGGAGAGTATGTGTGCACGGCATCCAGCGAGGCCGGCAGCGACCAGAGCAGCAGCTCAGTAACAGTGAAAGGTTGGTCCGGACTTTCGTCTTCATCATAGAGTTTATCCTGTTAGACTTAAGACGCCATGAGGTCTGGTCCACATTATTCTTTAACATGTTCAAAGCTGCTTATCACTGTGCAGAGGTTACATCCCCATCTACCAGTCGTACCCGACCTGCCATTTAACTACTGGAAGTTGTCCCATCCGGCCTGTTTCTATTCGCCACCAAACACAATTGTCCATGTTTGCAGGTGGGAAGCCAGTGAGGATATAGCTCATGGATGAATGTTAGGATGGGTGTACGTTGTGTTACTCGTACAGTGAAGTACGAGTAAAAGAAACAACCTCTGTTTGCATAAGATGGACGGATGTAAGAAATAAGAGACCAAAATATATCCAAGATTCTTCCTTTATTCCAAGTTGGAAGAATATTTACCAGTCATCTCAACCAGCAAATCTATCGATTCTTAAATGAGTTTAAACTCTTGTGTTTCGGTTGCTGCCCAACATTTAGCGACATCGATGCACTTTCATTGGTGCTTTGACTTTGGGGCTAACCTCTCTGCATGGCTAAATGAATTCTGTGGACCAGACCGTTTTCAGCCCTCTACTGCCTTTAAATATAACATTTATCGTCTCTGTTTTGTAGAGCCTCCAGTGTTTGTGAGGTCTTTTGAATCAGCTGAGCTTGTAAAGCGATCCGACATTATCTTGGAAGGAAGTGTGTCGGGTTCCCCTCCATTTGAAATAAGTTGCTTCCTCAATGAGAAGCTGATCAGAAACGACAAAAGACATAAGATCAGTGTTGAAAACCACACGGTGACTCTTCATATCCCAAACTGTGAGAGCGGAGACGCTGGGACGTACCAGTGCTCTGTTACTAATGATGTTGGGGAGACATCTTGTTCTTGCCAGATTTCATTCAAAGGTTAGTCAAAGGAGAGTTTATATTTATATATGTTGCCCAAGTGCCTATGAATTAGGTTTTATGCAAATAAAAAAAATTACATTTTGGGCATTTTGGACAAATTCTGGCAGTAAACAATAAAATATTAGCGGCAGTACAACATTTTCTCTAAAGTGTATTTTAGTCCTAAAGGTCAGATCAGGGAGATGCAGATTTGCATGTGCATCATGTGTGTTTGTCTGATCTGTGGTCTTCTCTCACTAGAACCACCGTCATTTGTTGAGAGACTAGAGGATTTATCCTGCATGGTGGGCTCTGAGATCTCTATGAAGTGTATGTTGTCTGGATCACTTCCCATGACTCTCTCCTGGATCAAGGACGATCATGAGCTCTCAGAAGACGAGCATGTTAAGATGTCCTATGAAACCAAAAGTGCCGAGTTGAATTTGAAAAATGCTCAGATTTCGCACAGCGGGAAATATGTGTGTCAAGCACAGAACAAAGCCGGGACTCAGAGATGTGCCGCTGTGCTCATAGTGACAGGTTTGTAGGACGTTTGTGTCTTGTCTTCACTGCTGCTGCTTTCATGTCTCGCTTGACGTTTCCTCTGTCCCATTAACACCTGTAAGTGTAGCTGCTAACTCCCTTTTGGACCATTTTGTTATCCCAGAGCCAGCAAATATTTCAGAACATGCAAAGTCCATCAGTGTAACCCAGGGCGACCCGGCCCGGCTCGAGTGCAGATTCTCAGGCTCTAAACCGCTCCGGTCCAGGTGGATGAAGGCGGGAAAAGAGTTGAGCTCAGGCCGGAGATACAGAATCCAGAGCTCCGACACCAGCTCTGTGCTGTGCGTCGTGAAAACTGCGCACAGTGACAGCGGTGAATACACCTTCGAGCTGTCGAACTACGTAGGCTGCAGTTCTTGTGAGACAGTCGTGACTGTCTTAGGTCAGTTTATCACAGAGTTTTATATCTGTCATGAGTCTATTTTATTCATACAACCAGCTTAACATTGTGTTTGCACTTTGTATGTAATAGATCAGATTATTAAACCGTCCTTCACAAGAAAGCTGAAGGAGACAGAAGGTATCAGAGGATCGTTCGCTCATCTCGAGTGCCATTTGTCCGGCTCGCTGCCGATGGTGATACAGTGGCACAAAGATGAGAAGGAGATACGCACTGATGACAAACACAAATGCACTTTCTTTGAAAATGTTGCTTTCCTGGAAGTCAGCCGTCTTGACAGTAAGGACAGCGGCAGCTACACGTGCACGGCCAAAAACACGGCGGGATCTGTCGGGTGCTCCGGGCTTGTGTTTGTCAAAGGTTCGACCTCATCACGCATCCTTTCTATCAGCTTAAAGCACCATCACATTGTTGTTGTGTATGTTCTAATGGAAGTGTTGTCCACCAACAGAACCACCATGCATTCTGGAAAAGCCCGAGTCCATGAATGTGTTGCCTGGGTCAAAGGTTAAGTTTCATGTTGGCGTCTCTGGCACGCCGCCACTCACCATCAAATGGTTTACAAACCAGAAGGAGATTTTATCCAGCGCCGACTGTTCCGTTGTTAAAGACAACACGTCGAGCTCACTGGAGCTCTTCTTTGCTAAATCATCTGATTGTGGAGAATATGTCTGTGAAGTACAAAATGATGTGGGCTCCACTTCCTGTCAGGCTGCGCTCTTTGTAAAAGGTTAATATTGGTCTCTTACCTTTTATCAATCTTTACATTGTAGTGTCCACCATACTTAAGTAACTACCATGTGTATTTTTTTCAGAACCTCCCTTTTTCCTTGAAAAGCCTGAGTGTGTGTCAGTAGTGAGAGCGGGGGACAGTCATGTGTTTGAGTGCAGGCTGGCTGGTACGCCAGAGATCTCTGTGCGTTGGTTCAGAGACGCAGCTGAGATCCACCAAAGTGTCAAACACAAGACGGTGTTTATGAAATCTGTAGCCTCCTTAGAGGTTTGTCAAGTTAGTGAAAGTGACAGCGGGAAATACTTCTGCGAAGCCTGCAACGCAGCAGGCACAGAGAGCTGCACGGTTGAGCTGGAAGTGAAAGGTTGGTTTCCTTTACATGTTAAAGTTAATGTTGCATCACTAAAACAAATCAAAGGTTTCAGTTTGACTTGCTTTGTTATTTCAGAGCCTCCTTGGTTTGCTGAAGAGCTGACGTCTGTTGAAGTCATTACATCTTCCACAGCCGAGTTTGCCTGCAAAGTGGCAGGAAGTGCTCCGTTTAAGGTCACATGGTTCAAAGATAAAAAGCCAATCAGACCAAGCACAAAGTACATTATGGTTGATAGTGAAAACGTGAGCTTGAAAATCCCGGACTGTAAAGTGGAAGATGTTGGTACTTATCAGTGTGTGGTAGCCAATGAGGTTGGAAGTTGTTCTGGCTTTGCAGAGTTGTCTCTAAAAGGTTGGTTTTTACATGACACTGACATACATTAGGCGTACAGCGCAGTACACCCTCTGGTATTACAATGACATCTTTTCTTTCTATTAGTCCCGCCAACATTTGTTAAGAAGATTGAACATTTCTCCACTAATCTGGGAGAGGTCGCGGTCTTTCGCTGCAGCGTGGAAGGCTCGCCGCCTCTCTGTATACAATGGCAAAAAGATGAGAAGTGGATCCCCGATGATCCAAAGGTTGAGAGGACATTTGAGAACAAAGAGGCCACTCTCAGGATTCCTGCATGTGAGGCGACTCACAGTGGGAAATACACCTGCCAGGTGGTGAACGAGGCCGGGCAGGACAAATGTTCTGCCACCCTCGTAGTGCAAGGTACCTCTGCTTCATGCTTAGCTATAAAGGTCGCTTGATTGCTCATAACAAGTGCACTCACCTCTTTTTCTCGGTGTTGTAGAACCACCTACCATCCAACAGAAGCCTGAGGTAGTCAAAGTGACTTCTGGAGACCCGGTTAGTCTTGAGTGCAGGGTAGCAGGAACTCCTCAGATCAGGGTAAGATGGACTAAAGATGGCAAAGAGCTGCAGTCCAGCAGAAAACATCATCTGTACTACGAGAACAACCTCAGCAGTGTTAGCATCCAGTCCTCTCAGCCCGAGGACGGGGGAGAGTATCTGCTCCAAGCCACAAACTCTGTCGGGACCTGCAGCTGTAAAGTCATGCTGGTTGTTTTAGGTTTGTGAAATACTCCTCAAGCTTTGTGAGAACAAATATTTTATAATTGTATTTCTTCTGTGACTCTAATTATCTTTTAATATCACTTCAAACAGAAGAAGTAATTCCTCCAACGTTCGTTCGGAAATTAACACACGTTCAAGCGATCATGGGTTCAGTGGTTACCATGCAGTGCAAAGTGGCTGGTTCTCTTCCAATATCAGTGGAATGGAGCAAAGGCAAAGAAAAGATCACTAAGAGCTCCAAATATGAATTTCTGCACATTGGAAATACTGTGTCTCTGGAGGTCAAACTGAGCCAGAGCGCTGATACGGGAGAATATTCCTGTAAAGTGACCAACAGAGCAGGCAGCTGTGTGTGCAGTGCCGTCCTCACAGCTAAAGGTTAGCATTCAAACGTCCACTTCAAACCATTTTCAATCTAAAGGCTGTTGGTCATGTGTGGTAATCATTTTTCTGTGTGGGTTTTAGTGCCACCAAGATTCGTAGCTGAGCCTGAGTCTCAGGCTGTTATCCCAAAGTCTACCGTTCTCTTCAGAAGTGTCTTTGAGGGAACTTCTCCATTTACTGTAAAATGGCTTAAGGATGACTTCGAACTCGTCACAGGGCCGTTGTGTACGGTCAGCCTGGATGAATATAGTTCCTCTGTTGAACTCAGCTCGGTCGGGACTCTGCAATCTGGGATTTATTCGTGCCAAGTTAGCAACGAAGCAGGCGCAGTGAAGGGTGTGGCAGAGTTGTTGGTGAAAGGTTGGACTCTTCTCTTTTTTATCGTCCACTCCATCATTACCTTTCAATTAACTTTCTCTTTTTTCCTCCTCTTTCTTCATTTTACCGCCTGACCACCTTACCATTTATTTTCTGTGTTCCACCCTCCACACGTACCATTGATTCAAGGGTCATTTTATTCTGACGATAGTAACTTGATCTTTCTTTGACTTTTCAGAACCCCCTCAGTTTGTCCTGAAACTCCCTCCCACTACCTTTGTGAAGCAGTGTGACGGACACCGTTTCGAATGCAAGGCCACTGCCGCACACTCCCTGAATATGTGTTGGTACAAAAATGACCAAAAGATAACCGACGGAGATGACTATAAAACAATGTTTGTTGACTCGACTGCGTACCTCCAGCTGTGCAGCACCAGGTTTGGGGATAATGGCGTCTACACCTGTGAGGCTCGTAATGATGCTGGCAGTGTAAGCTGCAGCACCGTGCTGACAGTCCAAGGTCAGCGGTCCAACAGATATCTTTGCGACACATTTGGTCCCCTCTGAACTTGTGTAGCATGAAAAATACAGAATGAAAATCCCCTCTGATGCAGATTTTGATATTACGTCTTTGACCTTTTTATGTTTAAAAACTTCAGCATGGAAACCAACACGTTCTGTTTCAGTGGAAAATTAGATTCTTGTCCTCCAGTGTCTTGGATAGCATACGTCTTTTTTAGACATGTTTTCCCTATTTTTAGAATGACCCTTGACTTACGATTTCCACGTTAAAGCTGGAGTGCAGGACTATTACGCGGAGAACTTTTCTTCGGGGCCGTAGACTTGATCAGCATTGTGTGAACTCGTTCAGCAAGCGCTCGAATGTAACGTTCATATATATGTAAAAGTCCTGCATTCCAGCTTTAATTCCTCTGATTTTGCGTTCTCTCACTAATTTCTGTCAACGCCTGGATGGACTCCTCTAGCATGGACTGAACTTAAGCATGACCCTCCTCAAGAACTTCTATCCCATGGATTGCCTGCCTGCAGTTTATTAATATATCTCTGATATATTTTCCAGAGTCCCCATCCTTTATTAAAACTCCAAGTCCCGTAGAGGGCATTAAAGGGAAAGAGGCCAGCCTGCACTGTGAGGTGGACGGCACTCCACCTTTCCAGATGAACTGGTACAAAGACAAGAGGCCAGTGAAGGAGAGCAGGAAATATAAGATGGTGAATGAGGGCAGCTCGGCCACGCTTCACATTATGAAACTGGAGCAGGACGACGCTGGTCTTTACGAGTGCACAGTGTCAAACAATGTAGGAAGTGGAACCTGTCGCACTACCATTAGCCTGAAAGGTTAGTACAGAATCAAAGGCCATCTCCTCAGAGATTAGTGCGATTACCTCTCCTCACCTTTAATCTTTCCATCACTATTCAGAAAAACCAGCGTTTGTGAAGAAACTGGTGGACCAGTCGGTGACCGTCGGTCATCAGCTGACTCTGACAGCCACAGTGAGTGGCTCCGAGTCTTTGACTGTGTCCTGGGTTCAGGACAAGGATCACATCCTCAGAGACGGTGACAACAGGAAAATCTCCTTTGAGAACAATGTGGTCACCCTCGTAGTGCCTAAAGCGGACTCAACCACGGCCGGTAAATACACCTGCCGGCTGAGCAGCGACTCTGGGGTGGTGGAGTCCTTCTCCCAAGTGACCGTTCTAGGTTGGTAGACCTCCAGACTTTACAGCGTTACCGCCAGCTGAGAGTTTGTTTAGCTTAATATCTTCTTCCCTAATTTTTAGAACCCGCCGCTATCGTGGATAACCCAGAGTCCCTGAATGTGAAGGCAGGAGAAAACACGGCTATTGAGGTCACAGTATCTGGCTCACCAGAACTGAAAACTAAGTGGTTCAAGGATAACAACGCGCTCTCTGCTGGCGCAAAGTACGAGATATCCTTCACAAAGAAGGTTGCTGTCCTGAAGATTCGGTCCGCTGATAAAGCAGACGCTGGAGAATACAAGCTCGAGGTTACAAACCACATTGGTTCAGCCTCTTGCAACACTAAGCTCTCTGTCTCAGGTTGGTGGCCGTTGTATACTTGACCTTTAACGATCTTTCTTATCGACATGTTAGCAGTTAGCTCCAAATGACTTCATAACTTGTTGTTTTTTTGACAACAGATAAGTTGATTCCCCCGAGCTTCATAAGGAAGCTGAGAGACACCCACCTTGTTGTGGGTAAGCCTGGTGAGATGGAGTGTAAGGTCACTGGCTCTGCTCCTTTAACCACTTCCTGGTTCCACAATGGCCAGGAGATCAAGAGCGGGCCGAACTATGACGTTAGCTGCTCTGATAATAACTGCAAACTGAGAGTCCCGACAATCGCGTTGTCCGATTCTGGCAAATACACGTGCAAAGCTGAAAACGCTTCCGGAGCCAGTGAGACGAGTGCTTCCATGAATGTGACAGGTCAGTAGACGTGAATAAAGTCGAGAACATTTCCAGGAGGTTTTCCTCAGCACAGGATCGGACTAGTTACAGAAAGTTCATGATTATCTGACTACACATCTTTTTTTATTTAAAACCCAGAACTTCCATCTTTTGTGGCAATACCTGAAACAAAGGAAACGTTGCCCGGCAAAAACGTGTCTTTCTTGGCTAAAGTGAAAGGCAGCGCCCCCCTGAACGTGAAGTGGTTCAGGGGAGCCAAGGAGATGCAGCATGGACGGGGCTGCGAGATCGCCCTGAAGGATGGCGTCGCCACTTTGGTGCTGCACAAAGTGGAAACGTCCCACGCAGGAGAGTACACCTGCCAGATCATTAACAACGCAGGGAAGGAAAGTTGCCCTGTTAACCTGTGTGTCAAAGGTTTGTTAGCATGATCAATATCTTTTTTTAACCATATGTGCACTTCTAAAAATGAATTTTGTGTAACCGATGACGGAACTACCTCTCTCAGAACCTGTGCACTTTGTGAAGAAGCTGAGGAACATTTCCTCTGAAAAGGGGAAACCTCTGAGGCTCGAGGTCACATTCGCAGGAACCCCCAGAGTCAATGTGATCTGGAAGAAGGATGATAAACTTGTATGGGCCTCGTATCAGTACAATGTGATCACCACAGACACCTCCTGCATCCTGGAGGTCCTGAACTCTGACAGGATGGAGGCAGCCGGTAGATACTCTTGCGAAGTAGACAACAGAGTCGGCAGTGACAGATGCGAAGCACAAATTTCAATTCTAGGTAAAATGATTAACTTGCACGTTATTGTTTTGTAGCTTCATATATTCAGTCAATAATGAATTCTTGCATTTGTTCATAAATCATCATCTTTCACTTTAGAGCGACCATACTTTGTTGAAAAGATGGAGCCTGTGGAGGTAACCGTGGGCGACGCGGTTACCGTGAAATGTCGTATTTCGGGAACTCCCGACATCACCGTGGCTTGGTTTAAAGCTGACGGAAAGCTGCGCAAGTCCAACACTTGCTCAATGGACTTCGCAAATGGTGTTGCCACTTTGAAACTCACCAAAACCACCAAGTTCGATCATGGTGAATACATCTGCACGGCAGAGAACCGGGTTGGTTCCACCTCTGCCAGCTGTAAAGTGGCGGTGACAGGTGATGCTCGTTTTACATACTTTTCTTTTTTCTATGCTGCTGTGATTGTATATCACGGTTTAAAGATGTGTTCAGTGACAGTTGCAAGTGTTAATCGATGCTCTCACTTATAGTTTTCCCACCTCAAAGACATGGATTTATAGAAAAATGTATTGCAAGAATTCTCCTCAGACTTCCTCTGGTGGAAATACTAATGAAGCTTTCTTTGAATAGTTCTCCCACTGTTTGATACAAGTTACATTTCATCCATAAAAGCATAATTAACATTGACATAGGGGCAAATGCATGGCAACATAACAATGGGCACATTTCTAACACCAGCATTGCTTCTCTCAGAACCAGTGCACTTTGTCCAGAAGATGGACGACACTACTTTCATAGTCGGTAAGCCACTGAAACTAGTGTGCACGTACACGGGGAGCCAGAGGGTCTACGTCACGTGGAAGAAGGATGACAAGCTGATTTGGGCCTCTTATCAGTATAATGTTAGAACGACTGATTCAGTCTGCCTCCTGGACATCCTGAACAGCGACAGGCCCGAGGCAGCTGGAACGTACACTTGCGAAATTTCCAACGGAGCGGGAAGCGACGTCTGCCACGCTCGTGTCAGCCTAGGTAAAGTACTAACACACCACCTGCTTTCAACTCATCTTCTAACTGTCAGCAACAGGGGCACAGCAGTTTGTGGTCTTTATGGCGGTCTAAATAAACTTTACACTACCACCTGCTTGCTAGCATCACATAATGTAGGCTTCATGCAACTAACCCAACCATTTGTTCCACTCAGAGCCGCCCCGCTTCGTCACAAAGCTGGAAGACACTTATTTCAGACTCCGTGAACCTTTGAGCCTCAAGTGCATGTACACCGGGAGCCAGAGAATGAATGTGACCTGGAAGAAAGACGGCAAAAAAGCTTGAATGTGAAAAAAACTACATTTTCTTGAAAAGAGCTTGTATGTGGAAAAAATACAAAATTTTCTTGAAAAAAGCTTGAACTTGAAAAAATACTTAATTTTCTTGAAAAAAGCTTGAATGTGAAAAAACCTTAATTTTCTTGAAAAAAGCTTGAATGTGAAAAAACCTTTATTTTCATGAAAAAAGCTTCTGATTATACTGCGTTGCTCGTCTTTATAACTGCATGTGTCCACACATATTTATCGCCAAGTAAAGTCTGCAGTTACATTTCGAACGGCCATATGACTGACTTACTCAGCCAGAGGGTTTACGTGACGTGGAAGAAGTACGACAAGCTGGTCGGGGCGTCTCACCAGTATAACGTCAAACCCTCCAACTCCTCCTGTGCTCTGGAGGTCCTCAACGGCGACCGAGTCAAATCGTCGGGAAAATACACGTGCGAAATTACCAATGCCGAAGGAAGTGACGCCTGTCACGCTTATGTTAAACTAGGTAACGCAGTAACAAACATCTCATGTGGTTCCAGTTACTAAGCCTGACGTCCGCTATAGTTCTCGTTTCCTGTTTCCTGTGCTCGTTGGTAACAAGAAGGAAATTGGTGACATCTCCAAATGTCCTGGGTTACGTTGTCGTGTGTTTATGGTTGACCGGTCCCCTGTTGGTTGGGTTTGGAAAGAAAAAGATGTTATAATGTGTTCGAGGTCCTTCAGAGCATGTTTTCCATGTTGTCACGGTTGGATCACATTAATATTTGCTTGCTCGATAAAGGGATTCTAGACTTTGTGTTAATATAGTGTATTTGTTCGCCTTTGTGTTGCAGGTTGTTTCTGTGTCGTCTCGCGTGTTGTTTCTCTCTGTTTTCCCTCTTGCACTGTTAAAGGCCCGGTGGCCTGAATGATACTTTGACTTGTATTTCGAACCATTTCCCAACGCCACAACATGGCCTGACTTTCTTCACTTTTTCCCCCCGATAACAGAGCGCAAAGTCCCTCCAAACTTTACCAAGAGGCCCTCTGAGTCCATGATGGATTCTGCGGGTAAGACGGTGAAGATGGAGAGTCGGGTCTCTGGCTCGCAGCCACTGACCGTCACCTGGTACAAGGACAACCAGGAGATCTACGGCTCTGACAAATACGACGTGAGCTTAGAGAACAACATAGCCGTGCTGTGTGTCAGAGACTCCACCTGCTCTGACGGGGGTGTGTACACCTGCGAAGCATCCAACGAGGCGGGCAAAGCTTCATGTCGGGTTTCTCTCAGCATCACAGGTATGTCGGTTTATCTTCATTACACTAAACAGTCACGACTGGGCTTTATGTTTTGTAGTGCGTTAAATGATGTTCAGGTAAAACCTTTCCCCAGAAAACCCAACTTCTACGCCCTGAATGGATCCGCGTCTCCGCAACGTCAGGAACTGAGAACAGTCCAATACCACGACATCTTTAGTCAGCCAATCAAAGAGCTGCAAATGTTTGTTAAGTTAGTGCCCGGTCAAACCAGGAAGTGGCACAGTGAAGCTAAAGTTTTCCCAGTTATAATGTCCAACTTCCCACATCCAATTGCTCCAAGAGCACAAAGCAAAACATAAACAAAAAACATGGCCGACCATGTCGAACCGATGTTTCCTGAATTTTTTTTTTGTGCAGAGAAGATACTTTCATTATTTACTGTAACCAGCAACATAATAATTGCCGCCATATTTTGACATCAATTTACATGCAGAACAGGTTTTACTACATGATAATATGTATTATTTTAAATAAGTACAGGTGAACATACTTTAGCTTTTCGTTGATGGTTTATTTACAAGTGATGTCTGACTTGTTCATGAAGTCACGTCGATGAATTCTCCCTGAGTTTACAAGCAGGAACTCCGACTTCGACTGCCGTCCATTGTACTTTTTCTAGTAGAAAGTCAAACGTTTTCAAGTTCTGAGTTTTCTGAAACGCAGCTACGTGTCCTTGTGAAACAGCTGCTGGCAGCTGCTGAGTTACTTTGGCAGTCAAGCTAACCGGCAACATGCTAGCTAGCTGGCTACATGCTGCCGATAACCTGCCCGAATAGCTCGCCAAGCTAGCCTGCTTGGTGTCAATTCGCGCTCTACAATTTAGGAAGATACCTAGAACATACTTATAAAACTGTATGGTGCCACAAAGCTAATGTGACTGAGCCCTTAGGCTGTCACTGGCAGCCATTTTGATTTGAAACCCCCAGAAGTTAGTGGTCGACCAGTCTGTTGGATTTTAATCTGAGGTTTTCTTTGAGTGTAGTCCTCATCAGATCAGGACTTTAATACTACAGTCTGGTTTCTGCTGAAGTCCGCACCGTGTTTCTGTTCTTTCCCATCACTCCTTCAGAAACCGGCCAGGCTCCAAAGTTCGACGTCCCTCTGGAGTCGGTGACGGTGAACGAGGGCGAGAAGCTGAGCCTCAAATGCCACGTGAGCGGCTCTCCTCCCCTGAACATCCAGTGGATGAAGGACAGAAGGGAGCTGAAGTCCAGCGGAAACACCAAAATCACGTTTGTTGGCGGGACGGCCTGTCTGGAGGTCAGCCCGGCCTCAAAGAGCGAGGCGGGGGATTACCTGTGCAAGGCCAGCAACGCCAGCGGCAGCAACTTCTGCAAGTCCAGGGTCACTGTGAAAGGTAATCCTACATCCAGCTCCCCGTGTACTACCTGTACCTGTGTTTACATGTGAGTTTACATGTCACACAACAAAGAAGGTGAAATACGATGTTTTACGGGTCTCGGGTACCGATGTTCCCAAAACTGCCCAACTGGGAAACGTTTTATATGTTCAAGCGGTTAAAACCTGGTTTTTGGTAGTTGGTGATTATTTTGCGACTTTTTACACTGAACCTTCTGAAATCTGCTCCTCCAATTGTTTTTGACGTTGACAGGGAATAAGTTTAACCTTTTGGCAGTTAAATACTGATCATAACTACCAAATAGTTTGTTTACATTATGTGACTGTTAATAAGTTTCTGTATATTAAATGCTAGAGGATTTTTTATTTACAATTCTGAAGCCAGTCTCTAGATGTAAAGCTGATATCATAGAAAGCAGGATTTGATTAAATTCAGCTTTTAATGGGTTTCAATGGGAACATTTCTGACTGTGTGTATTTTGGATACACACCTTATTACACACTGATTATAGCAGCTGACGTACACTTACTCAATAACAAGATCTGCATTAACACAGGAACAATGATGGAAACATGATTAAGGGTTAATTGGCTTCACATGACATAATAAGAACACAACAAATGTTATTTCAGTTTTTTTCCTTTTCAAATTATTATTGGTCAGCTTTGTAATAAATCCCTCTTTTTTATGTTTGTATCGCATCCTAAAAATTATTATTTTATTCATTATTTTAAATTAATTAATTAATTATTCATTAACTGAAGTTTTGGGCTATTTATGCCAAACAAAGTCTCCCATTAAAAAGTTTAGACACTTGAATGCTGGTTGTGTTGGAGGCTGTGATTGGGCTCCTTAGTGTCAGACAAACATTCACCTCCACGATTTATTTTCAGACACAGGAGCCAAAGCCGCTCCCGCCGAGGCTGCCGCCCCGGCTGCACCCGCGCCGGTCAAAAGGCTCGACAACCTTTTCTTCATCGAGGAACTCCAAAACGTATCTGCCGCAGAGAGTAAGTGGACTTTTTGTCTGTAGATACACAGGAACAGCAGCCTCTGATAATGCACTTTTATATACATTTAGATTTGCAGGATCATCGAGGAACTATTTATGAGCTCACAAGACCATAAAGCCAGCGTACACACTTCCAAACAACAAAGACAATATAAAAACTGAAGCATCCTTCATCATCGAGTAGAAACATATTCATAAATCACTCACAAACATTCACTGAGGTACTGAAAGATCAGAATAAACACCAATGAGACAAACAGTGAATTACATAAAACAATGAAATGATCAGCGTTCAGAAACGGGATGTGTGCAACGTCCCACTTCACCCAAACCGTCCTTCAGCTGTGACGCTCAAGATCTTTGGCTTCTGCATCAACAAGATATTACAATATGTAAAATATGCACATATATATTGACAGGATGATATAAACTTTATTAGTTGTAGTTATTGGTGTAGAACAGTTAATAACAAACATTAATAATATTCAACCCGGACCCTGTTGGCTCTATTTTGATTATTCTTAATGCACTGTGGAACCTTATTTACATTAAAAGTAGAAACAATTCCCATTATAAATACACTTATTTTCATTGTTAATCAGAAAACTAACACGCAGTGTTGAGTAACACACGGTGTTGAGTAGCACGGTGTGTAGTTGTGTATCGTTGTAGATGTGGTCTGATTCGTCCATAACGAAGACTCAAGTTAGAGGAACCGTTTATTGGTCCACACGTCAGGGTCACGTAACGGAGGGAATGAAGAACTGCAAGACAGATTCCACGTGCAGCTACATATTTGATCGTGTTTTCTCCGCAGAGGGCACCGCGACCTTCATCGCTAAGATCGGTGGCGACCCGATCCCCAGCGTGAAGTGGATGAAGGGCAAGTGGAGGCAGATCACCCCCGGTGGCCGTATCTCCATAGAGCACAAGGGCCAGGACGCGAAAATGGAAATCAGAGAGGTGACCAAGTCCGACTCCGGAATGTACAGGTGCGTCGCCACCAACAAGCACGGAGAGATCGAGTGCAGCGCCGACATGGAGGTCACCAAGAAGGAGGAGGCGGAGGGAATCGGAGACATAAGGACCAGGCTGAAGAAGTAAGAGACGGATAGATTTATATGTACATGTATTTATTTGCCTCATAATACATACAGACAAAGCAACAACTTTAAGGTGGCCAAAGAACTTCACAGATATACAGACTGCATAGGCTGAATTAAGAAGGGAAATTAGTTTTAGAAGCATTTTCATAAACAACTAAAATTTAAGTTGTAAAGTAACTCTTAAGTTTTAAACTATTTCTAGATCAGTTCAGAAAACCAATTCCACAGTTAATTTGATCTCCGATATGATCAATATTTGATTTGAATGTGAGTTCAGAGTGGAGCCATAGGCCCAAGTATTTAATTTTATCTATGCAGAAAAGTACCATAATTATACGTAATTATATGTAATAGCTACAGAATTAGATTTGTATTTTAAACTGGTTTGTACCAAAGACCGTATGGCAGTTTAGATTAACTGTAAATGAAGTTTAGAGCTGTATAACACCGTATCGTCTGCATAAAGATGAACAGAGCAGAATAAAATAGAAAAAGGAAGTGGCCCCACAGTGGAGCCTTGGGGCACACCTCTGTGTTGGTCTGACTTACTCCCTATACAACAGAACACTGCTTTCTTTGTGTAAATAGGAGTTTCTTTATTTAGTATTTGAGGGAAACCGAGAAGTTGATGTTGAGGACGATCGGTTGATTTTTGTCACCGAACTTCGTCCTCTTGAACACGAGATGATTTCTGCTTACTGGTCTTGTTTTCAAGACTAATTGTGTGCTTGATATTTTCCCAGGACTCCCTCTAAGCAGAAGAGTCCCAAGAAAGAAGGAGACATCGATATCATAGAGCTGCTCAGAGGTCAAAACCCCAAAGACTACGAGAGGATCCTGCGGGAGCACGGCATCCACGACTACCGCGCCATCCTGCAGGCCATCGAGTTCCTGAAGAGGGAGAAGGAGATGGAGAGTGGAAAAGTGGTGAGGAAGAGAAACTGACCCTGATGATCGACGGTGGTCTGAGAGGATTGACTTATTCAAAATTAAAGATACTAAATCTGCAACGATTAGTCAATGGACAGAAAAATATTCTCCGACTATTAAGATAATGGATTAATAGTTAAAGTAGTTTTTCCTTCAGAAATGTCTTTAATGTCTGTTTTTAGCCTCAAATCTGGAGATTTGCAGCTTTTCTCTGTTTTACATCATATTAAAGTTCTTAAAAATCTTAGGACATTTAATGACATCAGCTTGGACTTTGAGGAATTGGGATGGACATATTTCAGATTAATCCATAATGAAAAGATTGTTAGTTAGTTAGTTAGTTGCAGCTCTAGAAGAAACAGCTGCTTAAAACATTTATAACAATAATAAAATAAAACTTTATTGATCTCCGTGTAACAGCAGCACAGAGACGGACTGAGGCTATCTGTTCCCCCTGTTTACAGTCTTTATGCTAAGCTAAGCTACTCGTGCTTTTACAGCAGCTCGTGTTTTATGAAGATGTTGTCGCTCTTATGAATCTTGTTCCTGCTCTTCCTCCCGCTGCAGGAGGTGGAGCACGGTGGGCAGGTAGAAGAGGAGGACATGGCCCGGCTCATCCAGCAGCTGGAGGGACGCGTCAGCACCGAGGTACGAAGAGGAAGCTCCTCTGAGGGAGAGGAAGCTCCTCTGAGGGAGAGGAAGCTCCTCTGAGGAAGAGGAAGCTTACTCTGAGGAAGCTCTTCCTCTGAGGAAGCTGCGAGACATAAGTCAAACTGCAGTGATCAGATGAGGGATGTCTGTTAAAGTATAATATATATAATTTTCATGGGGGGTGGAGGGAGGCATGTCACCTGTCTCATGTGTATATATATATATATATCTATATATATATATGTGTATATGTGTATACATCTATATATATATATATATATATATATATATGTTAGATAAATCAGGTGATAAAATAAGGTGGCTTTGTAGAAATAAAATATATAAATAAATAAAATAACAGTAATCCCCAGCACGGATAAAGACTTTTTAACTTTTTAAAAACATAAACCTTATCTTAACTTTGTTGGATTTACATAAACATATTTATTAGTTTTCTGTGGGAACTGAAAATGAGAAGTTGAAACAAACATCACGATCCAGTTTGTTCTGAATCGTCAGCCCGTGTCTGTGATGGAGGACATCAGCGACCGGACGGCGGCAGAGAACCAGAGCGCCACCTTCGAGTGTCGGATCCGCATCAACTACCCGGAGATCAGCCTCACGTGGTACAAAGGCACGCAGAAGCTAGACAACGGAGACAAGTACGACATCGGCAGTGAGGGCGAGCGGCACTACCTGAGCATCAAGAAGTGCTCGCCGAAAGATGAGGGGAACTACCGCGTGGTGTGTGGGCCCCACATCTCCAACGCCAAGCTCACCGTCACAGGTACGTTTCACTTCCTGTCCTGGGAAACGGGCGCCTGTCTGTCTGTACTGTGTCTGCAGACTGGTGAGCCCGACAACGCCATACTAACCCACACTGACCTCTTTGTTTATCCTCGTTATTTATCATCGTTATTTATCCTCTTTATATATCCTCTTTATTTATCCTCTTTATTTATCCTCGTTATTTATCCTCT
>CALSCE010005794.1:551175-567109 GCA_943593645.1 Bovichtus variegatus
CCAAAGATGGTCCCAGAAGAACCAAAGAAGGTTCCTGAAGCCCCAAACAAGGTTCCTGAAGCCCGAAAGATGGTCCCAGAAGAACCAAAGATGGTTCCTATCGAACCAAAGAAGGCTCCAGTAGCACAGAAAATAGTTTCTGAACCACCAGTAGAGCCTGAGAAAACTCCAGAGGCTCCAAAATTAGTAACAGAGGAACCAGTCCCACGCCGCCAGGCACCAACACCGCCACAAGATTTGGAAACATCAAAGCAAATTCTTCAAGCTAAAAAGCCTCAGCAACAAGGTAGATAAGTCTGAACATCTTAATAACTAATACTTCCTCATCTTGGTCTTCTAACTCACTCTTTGTATACTTTATTCTGAGCTATTGAGCTAATTCTTCAAAGGTTGTGTCCTGATGTGTGCTATCATGTGTGTTGACTGTCTGCTACATCATATCACTTATCAAAACAGTAAAACAGATGGAGATACCACAGGAAACAACAGCACTAGCTAAAACAATGCCCGAGGCGGGTACACCCATCAAAGGTATGCTTACTTACAAATGTTCCTTATGTACTTTTTAGAAAGTCACTTTTTTGTAGTTTGACTCATTGTATTTATTTATCTCTAAAACCAGATGAGTTTATTCCTTCTGGAAAAGTATTAGTCCAGCCAAAGTCTAAAGAAACGCCACAGCAGAGAGGTAGTAATTCATAATACTTAGGCTCACAGTAGATTATATGCCACACTGAAATCTGTGTTTTTGTGTCTTGATGGTTTTTGTCTTGTGTTTTCCTCTTGGCCACCGCTCCATGGTGCAAATCTTCAATCTTGGGTGATATCTTAAAAATTACTCCAGTTCCCCCAAAGACGGATCTTAAGCAGGCGACAGAAGTGCTTGAAGAAAGCAGGAAGTCGTCTCTAAAGAGGGGTCGTAGAGAGAGGATTTCTCTGGCAGAGGAAGTTGGACACAGGCAAGAGGAAGTGAGGACATATGAAAGGGGAGTGGAGGTCAGAGAGTCCATGATGAGAGAAGAAAGGGAGATAAGACAACAAATGGTTCTTGCAAAGGAAGAGGATGAAATTTCTTTAGGGTACCATGGGGGTCAGCAGGTTGAGGAGCTACGAGAGGACTTTGAGCGAGCATATACAGAATATGAGGCTGAGAAACTAGAGGACACTGAAGCTCATGATGAAGAGTTTCAAAAGGACAAAGCAGTGGACCAGAGAGAAGAAATGTCTTCAATGTTTGTGCTTCCACCTCTAAAGAAAGCTGACCTTCTTCCATCAAAAAGAGACGTCACATCTCCACCTCAAATAACTCTTTCCACAAAGAAAGAAGTTCCTCATCTTGAAACTGGATTCACCTCACAAAAAGAGGAACTGTCCTATGAGAAAACTCCTCTAGAAAAGAAACTTGTTGGAGCTGACGTTCCCTCTCTTTATACCGAGCAGAAAGGAGTTGTCGCAGTACATTGTGAAGACATCGAAGAAGAAACTCCAATGGAGGATCTTGGAAAACCTTCTACATCTAAAGAAATCACTGCGCCAAAGAAGCTTAAAGAAGTCACTGTTTCCAAGCAAGCTGTGGAAGAAGTTCCTTCTGAAAGAACCATGCCTCTTACATCTGAACAAGACTTACCCCAAATCCTTTCCAAAACCACTCTTTCTCCTCCCAAAAAGGAAGTAATAATCCCTAAGAAGATGGAGTCTCCAAGAGAAGCAATCACTTCAGGAAAAATGTATGTTGAAGACATTGTACCTCTGGAGAAACCAATTCCTGTGTCTGCAGAAGTGTCCTTTGTAGAAGAACTTGTCCCATCAACAAGATCTATACCAGCAAGTACAGAAGTGTCACCTCCAGGCCCAGTTCGAATCCCTCCACCTGAGAAAACAGTCCATCTTGAGGAAGAAATCTCACCACCAAAAGGAACTGTTCTGCCTACAAAAAAGACCTCTCCTAAACTTCCCGAAGCTGCTCCCGAAGAAATCATTGTACCCAAGAAACCTATCACTAAAGCCAAGGTTACTCCAACTAAAGAATCTCAAGTTCCCCAACAGAAGAAACATCTTCCGCCTGAAGAAGAAACTCTTCTATCCAAGAAACCCTCTTCTCTTTCACAAAACACAATCACCCCCGAGGTAGAAGTGAGAGCTGCTGCAGCTAAACCTCCACAAACAGGAGAAGATGATAAGAAAGCAAAGAAGGAATGTGAACAACAAACTCTTCATAAAGGTATTCTTTCTTATTTGAGCCGCGTAGGCTTGTGATCGCCATCAGATCAACCCCTCTTTAAACATTTACTGCACTCACACATCTTCAATAGGGTCAAAAATGGTACATTTCACACTTAGCGTTACAGTAAGCCGTCCTCGTCCTTTGTCCTTGTAACATGTTTTTATGTCACTACTCTACAAAGGTACGCCATGTACTAAGGAACCTCTCTTGGTCTATTAACATCTTTCATTGTTGAGTTTTTGTCTTTCCTTCATCTTCATATTGTCACTTCTTCTACTTGTTTGTGCTGTTTGGAGTAATTCATCTTAGCGTTAATAAGTCTTGATTGACTGTGTTGTTGTTCTGGTCGTGATCTCGGCATCTTGTATTCCCAAAGTGTCTCCTCCAGAGGAGAAGAAACCATCTGCACCAAAGCCTTCAGCTCCTGCAGAAAAAGTTGCTCCTCCTGCAGGTAGTTTCTTTATTTTCTGCTGTCCTCATCTTTGCTGGCTTATCAAGAGTCAGCCATGTTGTTTTTCCTTTGTTTGTGTTGTTCTTATTGTCTTACTTGTTTGTGTTACTCGTTCTGTTTTGACCAAGCGTGTTGTTTTCTTGGTGCTGACCTTGGCATCTTGTATTTTAAAGTGTCTCCCCCAGAGGAGAAGAAACCATCTGCACCAAAGCCTTCAGCTCCTGCTCCTGCAGAGAAAGTTGCTCCTCCTGCAGGTAGTTTCTTCACTTGGTTGTGTATGTTGTTGGGAACTAAATGTCTGTTTGTCTTCTCTGCTGACTGATCACAAAGTGTCCTCAGTCTTATCTCGCATTGTTTCAGTGCAACTGTCTGTCTTGATTGACCGTGTTGTTGTCTTGGTCATGATCTTGGCATCTTGTATTTTAAAGTGTCTCAACCAGAGGAGAAGAAACCATCTGCACCAAAGCCTGCAGCTCCTGCACCTCTTGCAGCTCCTGCAGCTCCTGCAGTTCCTGCAGCTCCTGCAGCCAAAGTGGCTCCTGCAGCTCCTGCAGCCAAAGTGGCTCCTACAGCTCCTTCAACTCCTGCAGCTCCTGCAGCCAAAGTGGCTCCTGCAGCTCCTGCAGCCAAAGTGGCTCCTCCTGCAGGTACTTCTTTTACTTTGCACCACTGTCCGCTTTTTGTGTTGATGTGTTTCTTAAGATAGAAGTTGTTGTTTGTTATCTGTTTAATGTCTTGTGACTTTCTTATCTTCTGCTCTCTTGGTCGTGACCTTTGCTATCTTGTGCTCCTAAGTGTCTCCTCCAGAGGAGAAGAAATCTGCACCAACACCAAAGCCTCCAGCAGAAAAAGTTGTACCTCCTGCAGGTAGTTTCTTCTGTATGTTGTTTATCTTCTGATTTGTCCTGCCTCAAAGACATCTGTTGGTCTGAATTCTTTAACTCTGTCTGTTTTGTTTGAGTATCTGTCAGTAGCTTGTTCACCACATCTTTGCCAGTGAATTTAATTAAGTTGCCATTCTTGTAGCTCAAGCTGCACCGGTGGCGAAGAAACCCTCCCCGCCAGTCATAAAGGCCTCTCCGGAAGCCTCTCCGCCTGAAGGTAACATCTCTTCTGTAGCCTTCATTTGTGTTGTATATTTTATGTATATTATGTTGCTCTCTTCTGTTTGTCTTCCACTTTGAAGGATTTCTTATGTGACCGCTTGAGTCTTCATACAAAGAAATCTGAGCTTTGATTGAAGAAATGCATTCAATGTCTAATTCTGTCTAAATCTTTTGTTTCTATAAACAGAAATCCATTTTACATTCTCTAATACGCATTTCATATTAACAGTATCTGTTGAATGAGTCCAACTAATCTTCCAAAATGTTTTTTTAAACATCTCTTTGTGCATCTGGGGTTACTTTACTGTAACTTGGGACACATGCAATGACGAGAAAACCAAAAGCATGCCACACTTTCTAAACTAAGTGTCTGTCTGTCTCAAACAATAAATTAACCTTCTTTTGTTTTTATTGTGTATACTTATATTGATCTTATTTAAATTCTTGCAGACAAGGAACCAGTTTCCGCACCTGGACCAACTAAAGGTATATTCAATATTAGCTTTTTTTCGATTTTAAAATCGAAGTAAAATCTTGTTATGTTAGATATCTCTTGTTTTACATGTTTAAATGATGTGTGAGTTCTGTGTTGTTAAATTGTTGGATGAAATGTTGAGTTTCCTGTACGTCAATGTTATAAAAGGTGTATTTACTGCCTCAACCACAGTGCCACCTCTTAAGCAAAAGGGTAAGATACCAGTTCAGGAGGCAAAAACCCCCGACTCGCCGAAGCTGAAGAGTAAGTTCTCCCGAGCACCCAAAGAGAAGGAACCAGAGCCGGAGGTCATTAAGCTGAAGAAGGTCCCCGTGAAACCTCCAGAGCCTGAGAAACAAGTCGTAACTCATAAGTCAGAAGTGACGCGGCATCAGGACATGGAACTGATGGTTCATGGACTTCATGAGAGAGAAGATCGAGAGATCATAACGCTCGGGAGAACCGAACGAGTCTTCACCGCAGAGGAGCAGACGGCTTACTTAGGCCAGTTTGAGGAAGCTGCAGTTGTAGAGAAAACAGAGAAAAAAACAGAGAAAATAGGATGGACAAGAACCCCAAAACCACAGAAAGATGAAGAACCGGAGGTGCCAAAGGTAGAGAAGAAGAAAATAACTAAACTGCCAAAAGCAGATGAGCAGAAAGACTCAGCCAAACTGAAATCATTTGAAAAATCAGGGAAACCAGAAGAAGAACCACAAAAGATCAAACTAAAGAAGGTGCCAATTAAGCCTAAAGAGCCGGAGAAGGAAGTCATAACTCATAAAGTGGAAGTGACGAGGCATTATGATTCTGAACTGTCGGTTCAGAAACTTCGCCATAGAGAGGATCGAGAGTTGCTGACAGCGGGAAGAACCGAACGAGTCTTCACCGCCGCCGAAGAGGCATCTGACCTGGGTTACACAGAGGAACCTGAAGAACTGGAGCCAGAGGTTGAGGAATCAAGATGGATCAGAACCCCTAAAGCGCCAAAAGCTGAAGAACCTGAGCCAGATTTAACTAAAAAGAAAATAAAGAAATTGCCAAAGAAAGAGGATGAGCCAGAAGTTGTGACTCTGAAACCCTTCGAAAAACCTGAGAAACCCGAGACAGCTGAACCTGCAAAAGCTAAGAAAGAAGGTGAGGCAAAGACAGAAACTGAACGCAGTCCATTCAAGAGAGTGGAGATGCCACAGAGAGATCCACCGACTGCTGCAATAAAACACAGAGAAGATGCTCCCGCCTCGAGTCCAGAGGTAACTCCAGACGTCGGGAAAGACCAGGAGCAGATCCCGCAGAGGAAAAAGGTTGATCAGGTCCCCAAAGATGAGGAACCTACCGATGCTGACAAGCTTTGCATAAAAACTAAAATAATTTCCACACCAGATAAAGAGAAGGAGCAGGTCATGTTGAAGCCTTTCACTAAACCTGAAGAAAAGCCAGATAAAGCATCAGAGGAAGAGAAAACAAAGCCTGTGGACACAAAGGTACCCAGTCGAACTCCAAGAGAGGAAACTCCTAAAGAGCCTAGGAAAGTTGAAAAGACTGCAACACCTAAAAAAGAGGTTGAGAAACCTCTAGAGGAAACTGTACTCAAGAAGCCCAGTCCACCAGGAAAGAAAGAGATCCTACAAAAACAAACTGACATCCTGAAGAAAGGTGTCGAACTCAAAAAGACTCCTTCACCTAGAGTGCGTAAAGACAAGGTAGAAGAAGAAAAGCCCCTCAAACCTATCGAGCAACTGAAGAAGGTTGAGCTAAAACAGACGCCGTCACCAAAAGTCGATAAGCCGAAACCTAAAGAGCTGGAGCACGTCCCCGTTGAGAAGAAGCCAAGTGTTGAGAAAGCCCAACGTATTCCCAAAACTGTTTCACCAAAAGACTCCGTCGAAGCTATTACGCTCAAAAAGGTTCGTCAGAAAACGCCATCGGAGGAAGATTTACAACCAGAGAGGCCTGCCAAAGTGCGGATCCCCCTGGGGAAGGAGGTTTCTCCTGGAGCCGTGCAGATGCAGAAGGTGCCCACACAGCCGGAGGAGGAGGTGTTCGAAGAGGAGGCTGAACTAAAGGAAGGGGAGGAGGAGGACGAGGCCTGGGGCTGGGAGTTGGTCCCCCCCGATGACTGGGAAGGTGAAGGGGTGGACGGGGCGTTGGAGACTCCAGGGATGCCTGGAGCCAGACGAGGTGAGGCGAAGGCCGACGGACTCCCTGTCTGATGACTCTGGAGATCTCAAAAAACTCATATAACCCTCATCACGTCATCCACAGCTCATGTATTCATCCGCCATCCATCCACTGAGACGCTGTCATATAATGTCTGTCCGTCATCATGTCATTTACTACGACTTTTAGTTGCCTGCATCTTCTTCCATCCATGTTTGTCTTCATCTTGTCCCATTTAGGGATGGGAATTGTAAGATTTGATCCAATTCCTTATTGTTTCCTGATAAATAGTTTGGTGGAAAAAAAGTTCATGGTGGTCATGGCTGTGGTCCCAAACAAACCGAAACAGGATCGTAGGTCACGTCAGGTTGATAATCTCGGAGCCATGACGGACCAAAGAATCGGACATTGGAAGAACTCTATTCCCATCCCTAGTCTCCATCTTTATCCTCTTCATCTATGTGATGTCCTCATGTTGTCCTTCATACAATGTCTGTCCACAAATGTGTCGTCTCTCAGCATTAAAGTGTTGAGTCTTCATGTCATTCACTTCCACCCATCATCTTGTCCCATTATTCATCCAGTAGTCCCTCCATCTTTATCCTCTTCATCTGTGTAATGTCCCCTTCATGTTCTCATGTGAATATGTCTTTGATTTAGCATGTTAGCATAGCTCAAATCTTTGTCTTGATTTCTGCTGGAACATTTAATAGCGATCTCAAACAGAGAAACTTAAAACTCGTCTAATTGTTTCTTGTCCAGATGGAAAACCTTCAGAGGAGCCAGCTAAAGGCAGAGGCAGAGGACTCGGGGGTATGAAACCATGACGTCACAGCTAATGTGTACTAACATTCGCTCTTTCTGTGTTTTCTTGTCCTTTTCAAGAAAAACGGTTGTTGTTTTGTGATCAGCTTTTAATCTCGAACATTTAGAACTGTGTTCGTAAGTCTGTCAGGTCGTTCAGCAAAGCTCTTGTGAAATGCAAAATGTTGATACCCAGACCAACATTAAGTTTTACATTCCGACACTGTAGAGCTGCAACCATTAGTCAATGGAGATGGTATCAATGTTCAGAGCGTATTCTACAACCTTTGCTTCAGGTTAATATGGACACAACAAAAGCTTAATTACAGGTAGATAATTAGCTTCACAGTCGTGTTGTATGTGTGGTTTGTTGTTTATGTTGCGTTGTAGTTTTGGGTTCTTCAAATAACCCTGTAGCAGCTCATAAAGAGTGACTGCATGACTCTTAACAGACTCTTTTATTCTAACACTGTTGGCTTAAATGTTCTTAAATGTGCGATTATGGCGACTGAAAGACGTCTAATTCACGGTAGGCACAAGGTCCTAAAAACATCCCATGGTGCAGGGTCTGAGATGTGAAACTAACTTTCTCTCTGTCGTTGTAGCGAGACAAACCCCGTCTCCTGGTGACGGCGGCCGTGGCCGCGGCTTGAGGCCCGGCGGAAAAGGCCCGTCTCCACCAGAGGAACCCTTCGGAGGATTTAAGCTGAAGGCCGTCCCCCTGAAGTTCGTGAAGAAGATTCAGGACATCTTGCTGCAGGAGGCTGAGTCCATCGGCTCGTCTGCCGTGTTTGAGTGCGAGGTGTCGCCCTCCACCGCCATCGCCTCGTGGATGAAAGATGGCAGCAACCTTCGCGAGGGCCCCAAGCACAAGTTCACAGCTGATGGCAAAGATCGCAAGTTGCACATTATCGACGTCCAGCTGTCGGACACGGGCGAATACACCTGTGTGGCCAGGAACGCCGGCAAGGAAATAACATGCACAGCCAAGCTCGTTGTTGAAGGTAAAAAATAAATGTTTTTAAGGAGTTTTTGTTGACATCAGAGTCCGTGACCTCAGGTACAGTGTTGGCACTACTGACTGATGCCCACACGTTGCTGCACTTTGTTAATCACGTTGTGTGTTTGTGCAGAGCTTCCTGTGAAGTGGTTGAAGGATCTGGAGCCAGAGACTTCCTGTATCAAGAGTCAGCCCATGTATCTGACCTGCGAGCTGAACAAAGAGAGAGACGTGGTCTGGAAGCGTAACGGCGCCCTCCTGAAGAAACAGGCCGGAAAGTTGGCGATTAATATCATCGGTATGCAGCACGCTGTGACCATCCAGAACGCCACCGAGGAGGACGCTGGCGCCTACACGTGTGAGGTGGTTGGACAGGAGGATGTGAAGACCTCAACCAACGTCAAAGTGATCGGTAAGCAGCAGCAGTTTAATACCAGTTCATCATTCAGGCTGGAGTTACACAAACTGGTCTCCAGCTGATTGTAATCGTCGTTTTTAGCATCAACCAGGTCGTTCACGTGAATCGTGTATATCCCAAGAGTTTTTATAAAATGCGGGATATACAGTATATGAATACATGATCATTTGCTGCACCTTTACCAGCTGCAACATTAAAACGATGAACACATTCAGGAGATCCGAAGATATTGAAAAATCTCGCCCTAATTGTCTTTATCTACAAACCTGTTTAATACTCTGCTGCCGTCCCAGGTTTTCTAACTTCAGGAACTAGAAGATCACTCTGAGAGCACCGACCTCCACCATCTCACAATGTTCCTGAAAGTAACATAATGCGTGTATACGTGGTTCGGATCCTTTCCAAACTGTACTCTGCAGCCTTCCACCAGGTTTCCTGTGAATCAGACCAGAAGTTTTCTGTAATCCTGCTACAGACAGACGCACCGAGCTGATAACAACAAGCTAGTTTAGGACCGGAGTACAACTGCTACTCACTAAACTTTAGACATTTCTCAGAGCGTGTTCACTTTGTATTTTTGTACTTTGAGATATAACATTATCACTGGTTAATGCTCAATATGTTTATTGCAGCAGATATAGATAAAAGCAAATTTTTCCAAAAGATTTCAGAGTTAAAAGCAAAGATTCATTAGAAACGTTCATTAGAGCTCACACACATGACTTCACACGACTCCAGTCCGCTCTGCTGTTTCTCGTCCACCTACAAACTGTTTGCACTTTGTTTCTCAGAATTCATCAAGGACTGGCTGGTGAAGCCTCTGAGAGACCAGCACGTGAAGCCGAAGGCTGAAGCCACCTTCAAATGTGTGCTGTTCAAGGACACTCCCAACTGGAAGTGGTTCAAAGGAGACAACGAGCTCCCTCCGTCCGACAAGGTGCAGATCGACAAAGACGGGCAGGACATGACGCTCACCATCAAAAACTGCCAGGCTGACGACGTCTCCGACTACACCATCGAGGTGGAGGACCGCAGATACACGGCCAAGCTGACGCTCGGAGGTCGGTGCGACATTTACAAAAGCACGTTAGAAGATCACGCGGACACAGAGGTGAGAGGTTTCACCTCCTGTGTTTGCTGTTTCAGAGCGCGAGGCGGAGGTCCTGAAGCCTCTCTCCAGCGTGGAGGTGGTGGAGAAGGAGGAGGCCAACTTTGACACGGAAATATCTGAGGAGGATGTAGTTGGGGAATGGAAACTGAGGGGCCAGGTGCTGCTGAGGTCCCCGGTGAGTTTTAAACTGGCTCTTATCGGATTTACCTCAAGGAAAATCCTGTAAACATTAAAGTTTGTCTACTTTGGAGAAAGGCAAAGTCACACACTTATACAGTTGATGCCATTGTAGAAATAAATCCGTACATTTACTAGAGAAACACTATTAGAAATTAGAAATTAGAAATTTGCGAGAAAAAGCTCCGAAATTCTCAAAGAAGTTTCTCGTAGATTTGTTTTCTTTAATCTCGTAAATTCCCTGGACTCTGTAAGTAAATAGTTTTACCTTCAAAGGTTCTCAAACGCTGGGTGAGTTTATTTTGTTGATTTTTAGAAGGATTATAGTTTTGATTTTCTTCCTAAAACTCAACTATTTGCTTATTTTTTTTAGAGCTGCGACATTAAAGCTGAAGGCAGAAAACGCTTCCTGACGTTGAAACAAGTGCAGCTGGATCAGGCGGGTGAAGTGTCGTATCAGGCGCTGAACGCCGTCACCAGCGCCATGCTCACCGTCAAAGGTACGATCCTCACACAGATGCACCTAAACTCTGTGTTTCTGTTGTCCGCTGCTTTTGTGGGTCTCAGAAAACGTGGGAGTTTCAGGAGCACGGTAAGAACAGTGACGGCTGTGTTTTTGTTTGGTGAATAACTGAATTATTCGCACCTCCCAGAGATCGAAATGGGCTTTGTTGAGCCGCTGAAGGACGTTTCTGTGCCTGAAAAGAAACAGGCTAAGTTTGAATGCACCGTCACCAAGGAGGTGTCAAAGGTGATGTGGTTCAGAGGGGTGGACATCGTCACCCCGAGCCCTAAATATGAAATAATGGATGATGGAAAGAAACACATGCTGATCATAAACAGCTGTGAGTTTGACGACGAGGCTCAGTACACGGTCGAAGTGTTGGGCCAGAAGTCGTGCGCACAGCTGGCGGTGGAAGGTAAGTGTTGGACAGAAGCTTCCTGTTGTTTCCTCTTGGTTGTCTCTCCATGTTTGTGGCTTTAAATTGTCCGATGGCAGCGACAAACCCCCCTGTGTGTGTGTGTGTGCACTACCTCATGTATTGCAGGCATGAGGCTCAAATTTGTGCAGCAGCTTCAGGACCAAACGGTGAAAGAAGGTAAAACGGTTCGATTTGAGCTTGAGCTGACGCACGACAACGTGCCCGTGGTTTGGTACCGAAACGAAGTGAAACTCCATGTGAGCCGCACGGTGCTCACACACGTGGAAGGAAAGAAACACTGTCTAGAAATGAGGACGTTGACTCTAGACGATACGTGCCAGATAAAGGCAGAGGCCAAAGGAAGTTACTCCATGGCAAAACTGACTGTCATAGGTAACGACACTCGTCTTTGTTTACAGACTGTGGGCTCTTTAAAACATCTCTTGTCTGTTAGCAGTTTCCTGCATCTGCAACTCTTTCTTTTGCCTTTTCTTGGAGGGTCTTGTCAGTGTTTGTAAGGTGAGCAGAGACACAACTGACTCTGATTCTGTTGCAGAGGGCGACGCCGTGTTCGTGGTGAAGCTGCAGGATTACACGGCCACGGAGAAAGACGAAGTGACTCTGGACTGTGAACTGAGCAAAGACGTCCCCGTCATGTGGTATCACAACGAGAAGGAGATTGTCGCCTCCAAGGTGTTGGTGATGAAGTCGGAGGGCACGCGCAGGTCTCTGGTCCTGAAGAAGGCGGAGCAGAGCGATAAAGGAAACTACGTATGTGACTGCGGGACAGACAAGACAACGGCCAACATCAACATCGAAGGTAAGCGGCAGGAAGTCATGCTGTTCTTCTTCTTCTGTTTTATAACAAGCTTCCAGGACACGTTCATGTCTCACGATGTCACACATAAAGATACATTTTTCATTTTTTTCCATAAAACCAACAGAGGCATTATGTAAACAAACATTTAAAGGTTGAATTGTGGAAATTAATATTTGTAGATCTGATCAGGACTGAAGTTGGATAAAAGATTTCAATAATATTAATGTATAATATTTTCACGGCAGTTTTTAGGAGGTCAGAGCGACGGTTTTAAAGTGATGCACTTTAAGGGTCTTTGTGTTTTTTTTACCACCAGCTCGTGACATTAAGGTTGTTCGGCCGATTTATGGCGTGGAGCTGTTCGATGGAGAGACGGCTCGTTTTGAGGTGGAGATCTCTGAAGACGACGTGCACGGCCAGTGGAAACTAAACGGAGAAGTCCTCAGTCCTTCTTCTGTGAGCGCGTCTGGAGATTTATACGTTTGTTTTATTGTCATTGTGTTGATGTGAAGCCACAGGAAAGATATGAGCTGCTCTGTTATTAATGAGTATTATCATATCATGTGACAGGATGTCGACATCATCGAGGAGGGCGGCAAACACACGCTGATCCTGTACAACTGCAAGGCGTCCATGACTGGCGAGGTGGGGTACACGGCTGCCAACGCCAAGTGTGCTGCTAACCTGAAGGTCAAAGGTAAACCAACAGCAACTTGACTTCATCTTCTGTCTCCTTTAAAAGACTTCAACCGCCTTGTTAATGTTTCATCAACATATCAGCTGTTAATATCTAAAAACAGACGTTTATTATGAAACTAGAATAAACTGCCTGGTTCCTCCTCGGCCCGCGCTGCCCCCTCCTGAGTCCTGCTGACAAGAAACAAATCAAAACAATAACCTCCACACAGATTACATTCAGCTGGTTCACAGTTAGCAGATCGGCCATCTTTACAAATACGTACACATGGAGGTCATTTTCCCCCTGAAGCCGTCTTCTCAGGCTGTTTACTCCCAGTCTGTATTCAGATCCCAGCAAACTTCATGAGTTCAGAATATATAATATATATATATATATGTATGCATGTATGTATATATATATATATATATATATATATATATATATATAATTCTGACCTGATACTTCGAACCACATATTCTATTTTTAGAAGAAGGATGTAAACTGTTCATATTATCACCATTTGTCATAAAGCAACAACAGAACATACGTTGCAGGTTTTGGTCTTTTTTAAAAAGACGTGTGTTTATCTCTACTAATCATCATGATTACACATCATTTTGTTTTAAAGCTCTTTTTGAGTATTTCTGTTCCGTGCTCCCCTTCAGAACTTCCGATGAACTTCCTCACGCCACTGAGTGACGTTCAGGTGTACGAGAAGGACGAAGCGAGGTTCGAGCTGGAGCTGTCCAGAGCCCCCAAGAGTTTCCGCTGGCTGAAAGGTTCCCAGGAGCTGCAGAGCGACGAAAAGTACGAGATGATCCAGGAAGGAAACGTGTACGTACTGTTGATCCGATCGGCCGCCTACGAGGACGAAGCAAAGTACATGTTTGAGGCCGAAGACAAGAGGACGACCGGCAAGCTCGTGATACAAGGTAACTCCGAGTTTATAAAAAGCTCTTTTGGCTTAATCCAAATTAAAATACAATATTTTTAGTTATATATAGGATTACTTTATATTTTCTCAGAGTAAGTTTTTAATTTATTAAATTAATTTGCTTTCACATTTTTAAATTTGTAATTAACTTTTGCAACGTTGACCCTGAATTGGAGATCTTTAAACTCTTTAAAATTTATACTCCACATTTGCCACAAATTCACATGTTGGGTCTTGAATTTTTTAGGTTTGACCCTGAATTACTTTTATTTTCCCAAATTCTTTTTAGTGTTTTTATTCAAATTCATGGCTTTGTACTTGAATGTTTTGTGTCAGCTTGTACGCACAATTTGGGGTTTTAACCACATTTTTAAAGTTTGACCCAAATTCTCACGTTCTGTCTTTTTCACCCAGATTTAGTTTTTTAGGCTTTTACCTGAAATTTGGGGTTTTTAACCAAATGTGTGATTTTTATTTGGCTTTTCATGTTGTCCAATACGTTTATTTTTCTGAATTTGTATTATATACACTTTTATCTCTTTTCAACTGAGAAACACCAATAGAAACTATTTTAATTAATATAAACAAAACCACATTGTTGCATCTTTAATTTCAGACAAACTGGATCTTATTTATAAATATATTCTTTATTTCAGATGTATGACTATTGTTTTTTCTGCGGCAGGTATTCGTCTGGAGTTTGTCAAACCGATTAAGGATGTGACGGTGAAAGAGCGTGAAACGGCCGAGTTCAGCGTCGAACTCTCCCACGACAAGATCACGGTGGTCTGGTACAAAAACGACGTCCGCCTGCATCCCAGCAAGGTGGTGCACATGTCGGATCACGGAAAGATCCACACGCTGGCCTTCAAGGAGGTCACCATCGACGACACGTCCATGATCAAAGTGGAGGCCATGGACAAGACCGTGACCGCCATGCTCACCGTCATCGGTCAGTGTTCATTAGCTTGTGTCACGTGTTTGGTTGTCGTCCGTTCAATTAAAATCAAATCAAATCAAGTTTATTTATATAGCTCATTATCACAAATTATACATTAGTCTCAGTGGGCTTTATAGACTGTACAGGATACGACCCCCTCTGTCCTTAGACCCTCGCACCACACAAGGAAAAACTCCCTAAAAGAAACCCCACAATTAGTGGGGGAAATATGGAAGGAACCTCAGGGAGAGACATTCAAAGGTTCAGTCATTTTCTAAAAAGTATTTGGCTGGTAAAAAAAGTTCAAGGTAATAGGTTACACAATCAAGAAAAGGTAACAAGAGTTTCAGAAATCTACAAACAGAAATGTCCCTTCAGTGCAGATAAGTCCCAGATGTATTCAGAGAGAGTTCCATACAAGCGTCTCGTTTCTCTGCAGAGGGCGACCTGTACTTCACCACCAAGCTGCAGAACTACACGGCCGTGGAGAAGGACGAAGTGAAGCTGGTTTGTGAATTGAGTAAATCCATTGCTGACGTCAAATGGTTCAAGGACGGGAAGGAGATCACTCCCTCCAAGAACATCGCTGTCAGCACTGACGGAAAGAAGCGCATCCTGACAGTCAGGAAGGCGGAGAAGGCGAACATCGGAGAGTACACCTGCGACTGTGGCTCAGATAAAACTTCAGCCAACCTGAACATTGAAGGTAAATGTCGACATTCACTTTTTTACAGCCTAAAATGTCTAAATATTAATGTGATCATCTG
The DNA here is from genome assembly GCA_943593645.1 of Bovichtus variegatus. Classification (NCBI taxonomy): domain Eukaryota; kingdom Metazoa; phylum Chordata; class Actinopteri; order Perciformes; family Bovichtidae; genus Bovichtus; species Bovichtus variegatus. The sequence continues at coordinate 566,165 of CALSCE010005794.1, forward strand.
TGGTATAAAGCAGAGTATCATCGGCGTAGAGGTGGACATGAGTTAAATGAGTGTGTTTTATTTGGCCTATATTTGTAGCACTTTGAAGACGCTTTTATTAGTTTATTTCACTTTATTTTTGATCATATCTAGTTGTTGTTTCTATCGAGAATAAGACATTTGTCAAGTATGGATGAAACAAAATGGTGGATCATAAGCCAAGGACATTAAAAAACTAATTTTAGCAATGTTGCAAAGGTTGATATTTTTATTTTGTTGAATTCCAAATGTAACAGCAAGATTGTCAACTTGATGAATATGTCAAGCAAAGCCAATGACAGCATGATTTTTCAGATTAAGGAATATAAAGTTCTGTGAAAGCTAGTTTATCATAGCTTCTAATTTACTTACATCATCTGCCTCAAAGAGCAAAGTGAAAGCGTATTGCTTTTTAGTTGTTCATTCGAATTTTGAGACATTTTTTGATGACATCTAGCTTTTGTTCACATCAAATCGAAAAACACTTTTTGACAAAAGCATCTGCCAAATGAGTGCAATATAATGTAAACAGAGAACAGCAGAGGACCAAGAACGGAGCCCTGAGGGATGCCATATATTACAGCAGAATCTCACCGTTATTTCAGATAAATAAAACTTTCAGTTCAGTATCTCTGAACCCCACAGCTGCTGATGAGGGCACCACTTTAGCAGCCCTTTAGTATCGTCACTCTTACTGATCTTTTGTCCTGGGCTTCCTCCCCTTCAGAGCGCGACATCAAGGTTATTCGTCCGTTGTACAGTGTTGAGGTTACAGAGACAGAAACAGCCAAGTTTGAGACGGAGATTTCAGAAGAGGACGTCCACGGAAACTGGAAACTGAAGGGAGAAGCTCTGCATCAAAGTGTTGTGAGTCTACTTTATATACATACTACTACATATACGTATACATATATATACTACTGCATA
>CALSCE010005794.1:600571-678012 GCA_943593645.1 Bovichtus variegatus
TACAGTACTCAAAGTACAGTACTCAAATACTCACATACCCAAATACTAACATACCCAAATACTCAAATACTCAAAGTACAGTACTCAAATACTCACATACCCAAATATTCAAATACTCACATACCCAAATACAATACAATACTCAAAGTATAGTACTCAAATACTTTATTATATATTATATATACACTCAAATACTTTACTATATATTATATATACACTCAAATACTTTATTATATACACTCAAATACTTTATTAAATATATTATATATACACTCAAATACTTTATCATATATATTATATATACTCAAATAGTTTATTATATATCAGAAAATAGTAACAATAATAATAATAATAAATAATATAAATGTTTGCCTCCCGTTGTTGTTATTTATTACAATCTCATATTCACTGTATTTACGGCTTATTGCTTTTCATACATACTTATATTAAACTGTGGGTTTCATCCCTCTTTATTAATTTTCCAGATGACTTTATGAAATGTCTGTTTTGTGAAGCGTGGTAAAGTTTGGTGTTGATCACTGTTGTTGTCCTCCAGGCCGGCCCGGTCCTCCTTCCGCTCCCATAAAGTTCGAGGAAATCGGTGCCGAGAGGATCACGCTGTCCTGGCTGCCGCCGAAGGACGACGGCGGCTCCAAAGTCACAAACTACGTGATCTGGCGACGCGTTGCCAACAGGAAGACGTGGGTTAACGTCACCAACGAGCCTAAAGAGCGCGTGTGGACGGTGGAGAGCCTGATGGCCGGGCACGAGTACGTTTTCCGCATCATGGCGCAGAACAAGTACGGCATCGGAGCGCCGCTGGACAGCGAGCCCGAGGTCGCCAGGAACCTCTACAGTGAGTCCACTAACAAATATATCATATACACTGTGTAAAACACTTATTATATCATGTCAAACACTTTATTTAATATATATTATATCATGTCAAACACTTTAATCAATATATTTTATATCATGTCAAACACTTTATTTAATATTTGTACTATAATGGAAACACTTTATTTAATATATATTATATATTATTATTTTTGAATGCATCTACAAACAGTCAGTACCTGAAAACTGAGGAAATAGTCACAGGAAATATCCAAACGTCCGGCTGTTGTTGATCAGCCGTTGATCAGCCGTTACGTATGTTATTGTTGTACATTGAATAAAATAAGTGTCGTGAGACATTAAAGCCGTGTGATCTCGTGTCCTCTCTGCAGGCGTCCCCGGTCAGTGTGAGAAGCCGACGGTCGGCGGCGTCACGCTGGACTCCATGACGGTCAGCTGGGAGGAGCCGGAAGACGATGGCGGCACGCCGATCACCGGCTACTGGCTGGAGAGGAAGGAGACGACGGGCAAACGCTGGACCCGCGTCACCCGGGACCCCATCCGTCCCATGGGCATGGGCGAGTCCTTCGTGGTGAGCGGCCTCATCGAGGGCTCGCAGTACCTCTTCAGGGTGTCCGCGATCAACGCTGCCGGTCCCGGAGCTGCAAGCCCCCCCACTGACCCAATCTTTGCCAGAGACCCCATCTGTAAGAGCTGCACGTCTCTATTGTGTTATAATATTAGTTTTATAATATTATTAGTAGTATTATAATCTTATTATTAGTATTATAATAACATTATTATAATATTATTATTAGTATTATAATATTATTAGTATTATAATATACAAATTCAGCATTTTTTTTTATGGTGATAAAATATGTCGACAGATATATTTTGGATGTAGAATCTATAAAATAATTCTGCGCCGCAGCTCTTGTGGTGAAGTTAACCGCCTGTCTGCCTCCTGTAGCCCCGCCCTCTCCCCCGACCCCCAAGGTTTCTGATTGGACAAAGTCCTCCGTGGACCTGGAATGGATCCCTCCTCTGAAGGACGGCGGCTCCAAGATCATCGGATACTGGGTGGAGCACAAGGTGGAGGGCACGGAGGCCTGGGTGAAGGTGGGAGGAAGTCAGCATTTTAATCCTCTTCCATGTCGTGAAGACTTTCAGCCTGTTAGAGATAGTTTGTGCTGAAAAGCGACTTTAGAAACTTGTTTGTGTTTTTCAGGCAAAGGAGACTGAAATCCGCGGCACCCGGCTCGTGATTGCCGGTCTGAAGACAGGAGGCAAATACAAGTTCAGAGTGACTGCATTCAACGCTGCCGGTAACGGCGAGCCAGGAGAAGTCCCCGAGGTGCTCGAGGTCAACGACAGAACCAGTGAGTCGAAGGCTTGAGACGTTTCTCTCTCGTCAGGTGTGAAGCAGCAGACTAACGTTGAGTTTCTCCCCCAGTTGCTCCCGAGGTGGACCTGGATGCCTCCGTGAAGGAGAGGATGGTGGTCCACGCCGGCGGAGTGATCCGTATCATCGCCTACGTGTCGGGCCAGCCGGCCCCCGAGGTCACGTGGAGCAGAGACGGCGCGGCTTTGCCTCTTGAGGCTAAAGTGGAGACGACCGCCATCAGCTCTTCTCTGGTCATCAAACCCTGCGCCAGGAAGCACCTCGGCGTCTACACGCTGACCGCCAAGAATGCTGGCGGGGAGAAGACAAAGAATATCACCGTCGAAGTTCTGGGTAAAGCACTGTTTTCCTGTCACAATGAGACGGCACCTTGAGAGTATTTTTCTGTAGTTTAACCCACCGTGTCCTCCGCAGACGTCCCCGGGCCCGTGGGCATCCCCTTCTCTGCAGAGAACCTGAGCAGCGAGTCCTGCAAGCTCAACTGGTTCTTCCCCGAGAACGACGGCGGCTCTCCCATCAGCAACTACATCATCGAGAAGCGCGAGGCCGAGCGTAAGGCCTGGACCGCGCTGTCCTTCACCGCCAGCAGGCAGAACGCCGTGGCTCAGGGCCTCACCCCTGGGAAGTCCTACTTCTTCAGAGTGGCTGCCGAGAACGCCATCGGCATCGGACCCTTCTTGGAGACCGCAGCCGAGATCCTCATCAAGGAGCCCATGAGTGAGTGAAACTAAAGTCGTGGTGGACACTGTCTCGAAAGTCTTTACAAAGCAAAAGCATGCTTTAAGAAAATCTGAATTATTAGATTATATGACAAATTTAAAGGAAAGTCAGATTCATGAGGATAAAGTCAGAGGTTTTGGAAAAGTCAGGATTTCGTAGAGCAGTCTTTCTCAAAGAGTATATTGGTAAAATGTCACATTTTAAATTAATATATTATAGTGTAGCATAGATGTAGCAAAGCTATGTAGATACGTGGGTTTATGATTTTACGCCATAAATGATCTGTGCGGTCAATTTGAGCGTCAACTGACAAGATGGCTCAAGAAAAAGTTAGCCAGTGAAAAGAAAATGAAATGAAAAGACGCGACAGTCAAGGTGCATCATCCTGATTATGCAGGTGATGCGCTACAAGTGGTCAGTTAAATTTTCACAGAAAAAGCTTGAATGTCAAAATACTAATTTCTTTCATGAAAAAAGCTTGAATGTGAAAAATTTATAGATTTTCTTGAAGAAAGCTTGGATGTCAAAATACTTAACCCATTTTTTATAAAATACTTATTTTTCCTGAAAAAAACTTAATTTCCTTCAAAAAAGCTTGAATGTGAAAAAATACAAAAGAAATTCCTGAAAAAAGCTTGGATGTCAAAATACAAAATTTTCTTGAAAAAAGCTTGAATGTCAAAAAATTATAAATTTTCATGAAAAAACCTTGGAGGTGAAAAAACCTTAATTTTCTTGAAAAAAGTTTGAATGTGAAAAAATTATAAATTTTCTTGAAAAAAGCTTGAATGTGGAAAAAAAAAAAAAAAAAAATTCCTGAAAAAAGCTTGGATGTCAAAATACTTAATTTTCATGGAAAGATTTTTTATTTAAAAAAAACCTTAATTTTAATGAATAAAGCTTGAATGTGTGTCTCTGCTCCCCTCAGGTGTGCCTGACCGCCCCGAGGAGCTCGAGGTCACCAAAGTCACCAAGGATTTGATCAGCGTCACCTGGAAGGCGCCCAAGTTTGACGGCGGCTCAGAGATCACCATGTACATCCTGGAGGCGCGTATGATCGGCAAAGACAAGTTCAGCAGGCTGACGAAGGAGAAGCTGATGGAGAGGAAGTACACATACGACGGCCTGAGAGAGGGAGACACCTACGAGCTCAGGGTCATCGCTGTCAACGAGGTTGGACCCAGCAAGCCGTCCTTCTCCACCAAACCAATCACCTGCAAGGACGAGCTGGGTGAGGACCGCTGTTTGTAATTTAATCCGTCAGGTTTATTGAGGTTTTCAGGGATTTGCTTTGGTGTATTGGTGCTTAACATAAACATGGTAAGAGGAAATGAAGACCAGTAAAAAAATCAAGAAACATAAACATAGAAAACAAGAAAATTACACAAAGATTTGAAAACAATATGTACAAATATCCAAATGAAAACGAAAAAGCTGTGCAGTTTCAGAGGTAGTCCGTGCAGAAATGTGCACAAAAATTGTTGAGTTTTGGATAGAAATCTATGAAGAGTAAACTTAAATATTGCTGCTCAATTTGAAAAGTTTGTAGTTCTGAATTTCCCCGAGTTCGTCTCGCTCTCCTGACTTTGTCCTCTTCTGTCCTCACAGAGCCGCCCACCATCGAGCTGGACTTCCGCGATAAGATCATCGTCCGTGTGGGCGAAAGCTGCCTGCTGCAGGGCCGCTACACCGGCAAGCCTTCTCCGTCCATCGTGTGGCATCGAGACGATGAGGAGCTGAAGGCTGACAAACACGTCATGTTCAAGAACACGCTGACCACCATGTCGCTCGGCCTGATGAAGGCTCAGCGAGAGCACAGCGGCAGATACGTGGTGGTGGTAGAGAACAGCACCGGGTCCAGGAAGGGAGTCTGCAACATCATCGTGGTCGGTACGTCGGCGAGACTCTGCAGAAAACAATCCAGTATCAGCAGCATAAAGTATTAGAAATATAGATGAAGAGGCAGCAATCATTGACTAGACGGGGAACAGAAGACGTCCACGAGTAGATCCCTGTGGGACACCACAAGTAGACATTTACATTTAAAGGATCAGAAAGTAGGTTTTCACATGCAAACAATTGGATTTTCGGTATTGATGCATTACATAAATATAGTAAGAGAAAACAGAAGTAAAAATAAAAGCAAAAAACATAAAGAAGAGAAGAAAAATTACAACACAAATAAATACTTAAAAGAATATGTACAGTATATCTGAATTAAAATGAAAGCTGCATAGAAGAACATTTTAAACAAATATATATATATATATACATATAGACAAAAATAAATAAATATGGACAATATATCTGAATTAATTAATATAATAATAATATATTAATTAATAATAATTAAATAAATAAAAATGAATTGTGGCTAAATGGTTTCTGGTGAGGCCGGTGTCATCAGCATAACGTGACAGATGTAAAGTCGCAGATGCAGCGACAACATTATCGATGTGGATGACAATCGAAGGGGTCGAAGGAAAGATTTGTGCATTTCATTTACATTCATAAAGTCAGACGTGGCTGCTCACGCTTTTCTCTCCTGCAGACCGCCCGACTCCTCCTGTCGGCCCTGTGCTGTTTGACGAGGTGCACAGAGAGTTCATGGTGATCTCTTGGAAGCCTCCTCTGGACAGCGGCGGCGTCGACGTCTCCAACTACATCATTGAGAAGAGAGACACCAACAGAGACGCCTGGACCACCGTGACGTCTGCCACCACCAAGACCGTCTGCAAGGTTCGGCAGACGAACTCCCGCAGCTTTTCAGTCATTTCCCAGATCTGTCTATACCTGTTGCTCTCTGCTGCAGTTCAGAGATGCTCACGTGTTTATTCCTCTCAGATCCCCAAGCTGACGGAGGGCAGAGAGTACATCATGAGGATCTCTGCAGAGAACACGTACGGCATCAGCGACCCGCTGGAGTCCGAGGAGATGAGAGCCAAAGATCTCTTCAGTACGTTTTATACTGTTCTCTTGTTCCCATTTACTTTATGTGCATCATGGTGGCAAATCCAAAGTAAGAATGTATTTAACGTATTAAAGTAAAAGTAAATAATAATAATAACTAAGAGGAGAAGCAACACATCTTAACATTTGAGAAGAAAATTTAAAATGTACAAAGATTATTAAAATTGTTGGCAATTAATTTTCTAACTCACTAATTGTTTCAGCTGTAGTTAAATATACTGTTGGGTAGTTTAATCTACATCAAAACATCACATTTTACAAATCTTAATTTGTAACTTTAGATGAAATGAAAGTAATGCAGTAGATTGATTTCTTTATATTCGTGTCTTGTGGGTTCACAAGACAGCAAAGATACATCTGCAGACTATTACTAAATTATTATTATATTATATATATATATATATATATTATTATAGTACTATTGTTATTTTATTACTCTTTCTTAGACAGAATATTCTGCCTTCATTCTTCAACAAACCAGAACTATAAAGTAGCATAAACTAAAAGCTAAAAGTACCTGAAGTCTTACTTGTGTCGAGTACTTGAGTAAATGTACTCAGTTACTCCACAGCCCTGCTGATAACCCAGTTCTTCCTCCCGCCCCGCAGGAGTCCCCGAGGCCCCAGAGATGCCCACGGTGAGGGAGGTGTACGGCACCAACGCTCTGGTGCTGTGGACCCGGCCTCGCGACGGCGGCAAACCCATCACCAACTACATCCTGGAGAAGAAGGAGCCCGCCGCCAAGAGGTGGTCCAGAGCCACCCGAGATCCGCTGTACCCTGCCACCCAGTACCGGGTCCAGGACCTGGTGGAGGGCTGCGAGTACGAGTTCAGGGTGATGGCTGAGAACGAGCTCGGCACCGGAGACCCCAGCATCCCCTCCAAACCCATTCTCGCCAAAGACCCTATCGGTCAGTACCACACACAGTCACGCCTTTTATTATTTATTTATATTACATTTATTATCACATTTATTTTTGTATTACATTTATTATCACATTTATTTTTATATTACATTTATTATCACATTTATTTTTATTTTACATTTATTATATGTAATATAAAAATGTGTATATATATATATATATATATATATATATATATTTCCATATAAAGTACATTCAAATATTTATATTTATATATTCACGCTGTCACTATACATACTTACAGTAGAGTATGAACTACACATACTGTATAAAACTTGTCTCTTTTCTACCAAAGTTAAGTTTAATTTCCGCTCTTCGATGTTTCCTCCTCGCAGTGCGCCCCAGCCCCCCCGTGACCCCCGAGGCCTACGATAAGACCAAGGACTCAGTCAGCCTGAGGTGGAAGATGCCCCGCCACGACGGTAAGGGTCGTATCTTTGGCTACCTGGTGGAGTACCAGAAGCCCGGCGCCATGGAGTGGTCCGCCGCCAACGAGACCCCGGAGCAGTGCCCTGACCTGCACTACGTGGCCACGGGCCTGGAGGACGGACAGGAGTACAACTTCAGGATCTTCACCGTCAACGCCGCCGGCAAATCTGACCCCGCTTACGTCAAGCAGGCCATCAAAGTCCATGACAGGATGGGTAACTAAGCATTCATTTTTAGGTTTCATTCATTATTATTGAATTGGAGAAAAAATACTTAAACATCCTTAAAACTGGTAAATAACACAAATTATTTTACTTTAAATTTGTAAACATTACATCATCAGTAAATCATTTTAATTAATTAGATGAGCCTGCATCTACATGCTAACAAAACATCAACAAATCAGTTTATGTTCAAAGTTATTGTAAATGAACTTTTCTACAGGAGCAATTAAAACAGCTGGGTTCTTACAGCTCTTACTGTTTTTACATATATATGTTTTTGTATTGTTATCTCAATCTTTCCTAGCTTGTTATAGAATTGACTTTTGAATTGCATTAACTTTTTTTGAATTGTCTGCATTAGAGGGAATCCATCCAACTATGTTGATAATAGATTAATCGTTAAAGTAAAGTTTCCTGCAGAAATGTCTTTAAAGTCTGCTTCAGACTCAAATATGGAGATTTGCTGATTTTTTTCTGTTTAATATCATATTAAAGTGACAAAACAAGACATTTAAAGACGTCACCTTTAAGAAACTGGGATGGACATTTTTCACTATTTTCGGACCTTTTATAGAATGAAGAAATTGAATCAGGGTTCAATTTCAAAAAGAATCAATAATGCACACAATTGGAGTAACTGAACACTTCAGCACTGATATGCTTAAGAATATTTTTATGCTCTTGACAGCTTTATTTCCAAACCTTGGCATGTTTGTTCAATTCCATTTCAAATTTTGTTGACCAATTAATAGAATCCTATATAGAGATGACCGGCCCCCGTGGAGGCCCTGAAACAGCTGTGGATATTATTTACCGAGTCCAATGTATCTTAAACATTTCTATAAATGCTAAATTCAGTGAATTGATCTCCACAGAGGCGCCAGAGCTGCTGCTGGATGCCAACATGGCCCGTGACCACCTGGCCATGCTGGGCTCTGACATCACCCTGAGCGCCACCATTAAAGGAGTCCCTACGCCCACCGTCAGCTGGAAAAAGAACGACGGAGACGTCCCCGCTCACGTTACCGTGGCCGTCACCACCAGTGGCAGCAAAGTCTTCATCCCTAAGAGTGTCCGGGCCGACTCCGGCAACTACACCATCACTGTGGAGAACACCGCCGGCAAGAAGTCTGCCACCGTCGCTGTGCTCGTGCTGAGTAAGTCCAACATCCTCCCACACAACACAAATGTGGGATGTGGTCAGTCTCGAACAAAAAAACATTTTCCCAGTATTTATTCCCCTCAAATTGAAGAATGAAAGTAATTTTCTCCATGAAGCACATGCCGTTGATTTTGTTGCTAGGAAGTGCAATCATTCCTCTCGAGCCACTGAGACCTTTAGGAATATTCCCAAGGTACAGAAACATAAAAAGAGAACTCAGATTTCAGGTCCAAAAAGGTTTTACATATGAACAAGACCAAAAGAAATGAGCATGGGCCGCTGAACTTGCTCCAGCAGGAGTGCGGAGACCCTCGGTTTAGATTTCTATTCGGGAGTAATCAGCAGAAATCTCTCCAGAACAAGGACTCAGCGGAAGTGGACTGTTTCCCAGCGCTGCCTTCTGTAATTTGTAAAATATTTTATGATTGAGGTGAAGCCCTTGTATAGTTTACCTATAATGCTTTTAGTGTTTTTTGAATTATAAGCATCAATAACTATGCAAGTTCTTATTGAGGGCTAAGCAGAATCCGGGATCCTCATTTTCTCTGTAAAGATGATAATTGAATTTACAATGTTTGAATTTTCCCCCAGACAAGCCTTCTCCTCCCAGAGACCTGGCGATCTCTGAGATCACCAGCGAGTCTGCCTACCTGACATGGAAGGTTCCCGAAGACAATGGCGGCGCCGTCATCTCCCACTACGTGGTGGAGAAGAAGGACGTGGCCGCCGAGCAGTGGGTGCCCGTCTCTGCAGCCAATAAGAAGCCCAGTCTGATGGCCATGTACCTGATGGAAGGAATCCAGTACCTGTTCAGGGTGGCTGCTGAGAATCAGTTTGGCAGGAGCGACTACGTGGTGAGCAAGACACCCATCAAGGCAGTCGACCCTCTCTGTGAGTAGAAGTCTTGTTTTTCATCATTTTGTGTAAATTGTGAAGCTTTGAAATCCTGAAGGCACGTATTTGCTATCCACAGTGTCATTCCCATTAGTGCATCTGTGCCTCCAAATAACATGGGAACATTGTGTTTTTCACTTAATCATGAAATAAACAACAACCCAAACTAAATTTCAGCAGTAAGTAACGTCAGTCATCAAAAGTTACTCTTTGACTTTGTTTGTTTGTTGATGCCGCTGTCGAGTTCTCATCTCCGAAAAGTGTTCATCATATTTAAATAAGTCCGCAACTTAAATCTACCAATAATCAGAAATAACTTGTTCTTAACTTGATTCTTTCAGATCCTCCTGGTCCGCCCAAAAACCTGCACCACACCGATGCAGACAAGACAGAGGTGTGGTTGGCATGGGAGTGGCCCGACCGCACCGGCGGAAGTGAAATCACTGGCTTCATTGTTGAGCACCAGGAAGACGGCCAGACTGACTGGGTCCCCTTCAAGACCGTCAGCAACAACCACGCCCACGTCACCGGGCTGGTGGAGGGCAAGACTTACCGCTTCCGGGTCAAGTCTCAGAACGCCATCGGCGTGAGCCGCCCCGACACCACTGTCCCTGTCACCTGCCAGGAAAAGACATGTAAGAAACGTGGTTCTTATTGCAAATGCTGTTCTCATTTACAGTATGGCTGTACTCAACTAAACGTATCAATGTACGATTTTGATTTAATCGGAAGATCTGTAAACGTTTTCCAGTTTCTCCACAAAGAATCATTGAAAAGCACCACTTTAAAGGTTTTCTGAGTCTAAATCTTTTGTTTACCAGAGATGTGCTCATAAGTTTCTTGGAAATATGTCAGTCAGCATGAAAAAAGCATTAAAAAAATGAAACATTGACTAAATCAACTAAAACTAATTTACAGTCCTGAAAACATCCTAACATTGTTGATGTTTCTTTTTCAGTGCCACCAACTATTGAGGTTGATGTGAAGCTCATTGAGGGTCTTGTTGTCAAAGCTGGCACTGCTATTGCTCTTCCAGCCAAGATGACAGGCATCCCCATTCCCACTGCCAAATGGATGACCGATGGCAAGGAAATCACATCTGAGGGCCGCTATCACATTGAGTCTGCTGGATCCTCCACCATCCTCAGTATCCCTGAGACCCAGAGGGGAGACACTGGAGAGTACATCCTCACTGTGGCCAATCCTGCAGGCAGCAAATCCGTTGCCCTGCACGTCACAGTGCTGGATCTCCCAGGTCCGCCCATCTCACCCATCAATATCTTGGAGGTCACCCCTGATTACATGATGATTCAATGGAGGGCGCCCAAGGATGATGGTGGCACGCCCATCACCAACTACGTGGTGGAAAAGAAGGATGTGAAGAAGTCGTGGGAGCCCTGGTCCGTTGTTAGCTCTAGCGGCACCAGCACCAAGGCTAAGGTGTCCAGGCTGGAGAAGGGTCGCGAGTACATCGTCCGTGTCCGTGCAGAGAACAAGATTGGCATCGGCGCAGGGCTCGAGAGTCCTCCCACTATTGCCAAGCACATGTATAACCCTCCTGGTCCACCAGGTTTACCAGAGTGCTCTGATATCACTGAGAATGCTGTGACAGTGCAGTGGACCCTGCCTGACTATGACGGAGGCAGCCCCATCAGTGGATATGTGATTGAACGCAGAGAAATGACAGGAAAGTGGATCCGTGTCAACAAAACCCCCGTGCTTGACCTCAGATACAGAGTCTCAGGCCTGTTTGAAGGCAACAGCTACGAGTTCAGAGTGTTTGCTGAGAACATTGCTGGTATCAGCGAGCCTTCTCCCACCTCTGACTCCATCAAGGCCACTCGTGCCATCACCAAACCTGGACCCCCTGGCAATCTTAAACTGAAGGACTGGAGCAAGTCCTATGCTGACATCTGCTGGACAAAGCCAACCAGAGACGGAGGCAGTCCTATTCTTGGCTATGTGGTTGAGGTTCAGAAGTCAGGATCTGCCCAGTGGGACAGAATCAACAAGGACCTTGTCAAGATGTGCGCCTACAGAGTGCAAGGCCTCATTGAAGGAATGGAGTACAGAATTCGCGTCAGAGCCACCAACAAGGTTGGAGACAGTGAACCCAGGGATCTGGCTGAGACTATCTTAGCAAAGGACATTCTTGTGCCCCCTGAGGTTGTTGTTGACGCGTCTTGCCGCGACTCTTTGACGGTCAGGGCAGGTCAGATCATAAGTTTGATCACCAGGGTGAAGGGCAGACCAGATCCAGAGATCACATGGACCAAGGATGCCAGAGCCTTGCCCAGGGACAAACGCACTGAGATGAACAACAACTACCCAATGTGTGAACTTGTCATCAATGAGGCAGTCAGGTCAGACTATGGTAAATATGCCATTATTGCCAAGAACAGTAGTGGACAGGCACAGGCCACCATTATTGTCAATGTCCTGGACACACCGGGACCTTGCCAGAACCTGAAAGTGGCCTACGCGACCAAGAACTCCTGCATGGTGTCCTGGGAGAACCCTGAGGATAACGGAGGCACTGAGATCAATCAATACATTATTGAGTGCCGTCAGCCCAGCCAGCGAGGATGGACTGTGGTCGCGAATGACTGCACCAAGCGCCAAATTAAGGCCCCTCTTACTGAAGGCTGCGAGTACTTCTTCCGTGTCAGTGCAGAAAACAAGATCGGTGCTGGTCCATCAATTGAGTCCAAGGCTCCTGTGCTGGCAGTGGATCCCATTGAGAAGCCTGGTGAACCCATTGACTTCCACATCTCTGAGATCGGCAAGACCTTCTGCTTCCTCAAGTGGAAGAAGCCAGACTACGATGGTGGTAGCCGTAACCTGGCTTATCATGTTGAGAAAAAGCCAAAGGAGGCTGAGGAATGGGAGAGGCTTCACAAGGGTGCTATCAAGGAGACTTACTTCATGGCTGACAGGTGCATCGAAAACCAGATCTACCAGTTCAGAGTTCAGACAAAGAATGAGGGCGGCGAGAGCAACTGGGTGACCACACCTGAAGTCCTAGTTAAGGAACAGCTTGTGGTGCCTGAAGTCAAGATCAAACTGGATGCGACCCTCGTGGTCAAGGCAGGAGACTCCATTCCTATCGAAGCCATAGTGAAGGGTAAACCTCAGCCTGATGTTAAATGGACCAAAGATGAGGACACACGCGAGATACGGAAGGGCCTCAGGCATACGCTTGAAACTGGTACTGACTTCTCGAAGCTGCTGATTACCGCCGCCAGGCGCACGGACAGTGGTAAATATATTGTCACTGCCTCCAACAGTGCAGGAACCGGCTCTGCTCATGCTAAGGTCAATGTACTGGATAGACCCGGCCCCATCATGGATCTCAAGGTGTCTGGTATCACCATTGACAGGTGCCATTTGGCCTGGGAAATCCCAGAGGATGATGGTGGCTGCGAAATCTACAACTACATTATTGAGAAATGTGAGACCAAGAGGGGAGTCTGGTCGGTCCACTCCAATGCTGTCATCACCAACAAAGCTAACGTCACACGTCTCATCGAAGGCAATGAGTATATCTTCAGAGTTCGTGCTGAGAATAAGATGGGTCCTGGCCCCGCGGTGGAGAGTGAAGCCATCGTCGCCGGCACCCAGTTCAGTGTACCCGGCGCTCCAGATGTACCGGAGGTCACCAAGATTTCCAAGGAGGAGATGACAGTGCAGTGGTGCGAGCCCGAGAAGGACGGAGGAAAGTCCATCACCGGTTATCTGTTGGAGAAGAGGGAAGAGCACGCCGTGAGGTGGTCTCCTGTCATCAAGGATCCAATCCCTTCAACCCGCTACACCGTTACTGGACTCCTGCCCCTCCATGACTACCAGTACAGAGTCAAAGCTGTCAATGAAATTGGCATTGGCAGCCCAAGCAAGCCTTCGCTCGCCATCACTGCCAAGGACACAGTTGGTATGTAATCAATAATAATGTTTTCATCACAATCAGAATGGCTTTTTTCGCCAAACGTACCATGGACACAGGAATGTGTCTTTAAGGGTCAAGTTAGAAATTCAAGAAAGTTAAATATGCTCACATATAGGTTTCTGTTTGGCATCGTATGCAAGTTAAGAATAAGAAATATGCTCCGCAATGCTACGTTTGCACATATTGCACAGTCCATCGTGTCATCATCACACATCCTAATGTCCTCTTACAGAGCCTCCTGCGCCTCCTACCAACATGAAGGTCCTGGACAGCACCAAGTCCAGCTTCACCCTGGGCTGGACCAAGCCCGTGTCTGACGGTGGAGCTCCCATCATCGGCTACGTTGTGGAGATGAGGGTGCAGGGAAGCGCCAAGAAAGGAGACGATGGTTGGAAGAGGTGCAACGTGGCGGCTCAGCTGATCGTGTGCGAGTTTACGGTCTCGAGTCTGGATGACAAGCTTGTGTATGAATTCAGAGTGTCGGCTCAGAACCAGGTGGGCATGAGCCTGCCCTGCGACCTGGAGGGGGCTGTGATCCCCAGGGAAATACTGGGTGAGGATTGCTTTGGATTTGAATTGCTTTGATGGTGACTCGAGGACAGAATAGTCCCACACAACAAC
Organism: Bovichtus variegatus; assembly: GCA_943593645.1. Classification (NCBI taxonomy): domain Eukaryota; kingdom Metazoa; phylum Chordata; class Actinopteri; order Perciformes; family Bovichtidae; genus Bovichtus; species Bovichtus variegatus. The sequence continues at coordinate 614,703 of CALSCE010005794.1, forward strand.
ATGCCGGAGGAAGTAGGGTTCCTACAGCTTAACGCAAGTTAGATTTAAGCCTTTTTCAGGCCACTCCAACAAAAGAACCAAAAGAATTACTTACTTTATTACTTAATTACTTCCCCATGTTGCAGACAAGTAAATGAGCATCCTGGCCGCAAACTACATGTGAGAGTTCAAGTAAAAATAAAATCAGCTGTCCAGCTTTCTTCAGATGAAACTTGTTGGTATAGGTTGGCCGTCTGAAGAACTGATTATAAGTTAAAAGTCCTTTATTAATACATAGATGACCAATGCGTTTCGACTCAACAAGTCTTCTTAAGCCTTTTTTACTCTTCATCACTGTTTTGTGACCCAGTGCAGCGCTGCCTATTTCTGTGTTGTTACCAATTATTTAGAGATTTTTAATTGTAATGTCAGGAAAAAACATTTTAATACCAATCGAGGCCTTATTTTAGAAGAGCGCTGTACAGATTAACATCACGCTCACACCTGTACTCTTCCTACAACAGAGGCTCCAGAGATTGACCTGGACGCCAGCCTGAAGCAGGGCCTGACGGTGAGGGCCGGCTGTCCCATCAGACTGTGTGCCACCATCAGAGGCAGACCGCCTCCCACGGTCACATGGAGAAGGATGGGCATCGACAACGTGGTCAGGAAGGGCAAAGTGGACATCATTGACACCATGACCTTCCTGGTCATCCCCGACAGCACCCGCAATGACTCTGGCAAATACTGCCTGACGCTGCGGAGCCCCGCCGGAGAGAAGGCCGTGTTCGTCAACGTGAAGGTTCTCGGTGAGTCCCAGTTTTATTTGAACAATACATACGAGTTTACTTTACCGTAAAACTTCAGTTAAAAGCTTAGCCCGCATTTAGTCACCAGACGTGAATATTCTCATGTGACATCCACTTTATTCGTCTCTTCTTCCTGCTCCGTGTTATGAGCTATGCTTGTCTTCGTTACCTTTCTTTTCCCACCTTTCTCTTTTTAGATTTCATACCTTTTACTTTTCCATATGCCAGACATGTTTTTAATAAACCAGTCGATAGTATTTCCCATCTTTGCTGAGCAGTTTAGTTTTGAGAGTTTAGTTTGAAAGGAATTACTTAAGACCATTGATTGAAGGCAAATAAAAGCCAGAATATGAATTAAAGTTTTACAGTAGGTCCAGTCACAAATCACAAAAAGTTCTTGCTTCCATGTTCCAGCTGAATAAAACTAAATCTGAATGTCATGACGTATTTTCTGACAGACACTCCGGGCCCGGTAATGAACCTGGAAGCTACCGATATCAAACAGACGTCAGCCGTGCTGTCCTGGAGTCCTCCAGAGATCGACGGTGGCAGCGAGGTAATGCACTACGTCGTGGAGAAGCGCGAGATCGACCGCAAGACATGGGCGACTGTGAAGGCCGAGGTTGAGAAAGATAAGGTTCCCTTCAAAGTCAGCGGCCTGATGCCGGGCACCGAGTACTACTTCAGAGTCACGGCCGTCAACGAGTACGGTCCAGGAGTCCACAAAGTGTCGCCCACGTCCTACCTGGCCTCCGATCCTGTCAGTACGTAAACACTTTATAACTTACAGATTTCACATGAAGGTCGAGCTTTTCATTAGTTTCTCTTGAGATGGATTTGATCAGATGCCATATACCAGGTCACGGGGAGGATCTGCACTTTCCTTATGAAAGTGATACCTTTACTATCAGCCAGTTTGATAAAGCACTTTTTCATCATCATGATTAGAAACACACGCGTGTGATTTATTTCTCCAGGCAAGCCTGATCCTTGTGAGAAGATCGAAGTTCTGGAGATCACAAAGAACAGCGCCGCGGTTGGCTGGGTGAAGCCGGCGAGGGACGGCGGGGCCAAGATCGATGGTTATGTGATTGAATACATCGAAGTGAAACCTCCTCCAGAGCCTCCAGCACCTGTGGAGGTTTGTCTCCTCATCTTCTCAATGTTCTCGTGTTAAAAGTACTTCAAGAGCAAATTGTAGAGAGAGCGTTGCAGCAGCTGAACTATGTAATCCTTCATCAGTGTTCGTCCACTAAAAGTGTTTCTGCACTGACGGCATCATGGAGAGAAATAAAACTTGTTTCTTCACCTTCACCTTGATCCGCTCTGTTTGCAGCGCTCTCGCTCAATACTGGAGCAAAAACATGGTGTTAAATGAGCCAGTTAGACACAAAAACAGGAGCAAATAGAGTCCAGGCTGAACAATATTAAGTACAAGACATTAAGATGCATATGTTGAAAAAGAGCCTTACCTCACGGCCATTTTATAAATAGATATGCTCTTACAGAAGCTCTTGTGTTGTTGAGTAAGTTTAACATGTTAATTGTCTCCAGGTTCCTGAGGGAGAGGAAGCTCCTCCACCCCCTCCACCTCCTCCTGTGGTGGAGGAGGATGAGGATGCGGAGCCGGAGCAGGAAGTGTGGAACGCCTACACCACGGTGAAGGGTCTGAGCATCAGCATCAGCGGCCTGAAGGAGAGCAAGAAGTACAAGTTCAGAGTGGCTGCCAAGAACATCATGGGCCAGAGCTCCTTCACCGAGACCCGGGAGCCCATCGAGGTCAAGGAGCAGATCAGTAAGTGATGACGTCAGAGAGCTCACCCTCCCCACAGCCTAGACGGGGACCTGGGATGTTCAGGAGGCATAAACAGTAAATGGCACAAAGAAGTGGTGAAAGCTCAGCACTGAGTCACGTTCCTCTCGTCTGTAACAAACACTGTGTTTGTGAGGCGCCTGTTACAATGTGAAAGTTAAGAAAGTAACATCCTCTGAACTTTTCCCTCGCCAACATGTAGTAGCCTAACTTTGTGGCGTCATTTAGCGTCCTTCCTACCAAGCTAGCACAACGAGCTTGGTACCACAGAGGCCTTATTTATCTAGTTTCTCATGATATCTGCACTGAGCCTGTAGCTCTGGGGACAGTAGTGTCGGCCCAAAGAAGATTCAGAGGTTCATTTAAGTCTCAAAGCTGCTCTCAGTTTCTATACATAATCCCTCCTAATAACCTAATGCGTCACCTTCTCCACCCCCCGCAGTGGAGCCAAAGATCGTCATGCCGGAGATGGTGAGCGCCAGAGCCGGAGCCAAGCTCAGGGTGGAGGCGCTAGTTTCAGGGAAACCGTCCCCGACCTGCAGGTGGAAGCGCGGCGAGGACGCCGTGGTGCCGTCCAGCCGCCTGGCCGTGCACCAGTCCGGAAACATGTGTGTCCTGATCATCAAAGACGTGTCGAGGACAGACAGCGGCGAGTACAGCCTGGTGGCTGAGAACAGCTCTGCGAAGGTGGTCGAGTCCCTGAAGATCATCATCAGAGGTAAAGTGCATTCTGGGGCTCCTCGTGGCATCGCATGTAAATCATGATGTGGAAACAACATGGACGCTGTAAAGAAGACGTGTTGTCTTAACAACACGTCTTCTTTACAGCGTCAGAGATTCTTCATGTTTAAACTGTCCTCTGTGTTTCAGACATCCCGGGTCCTCCCGAGGGCCCCGTGGTGATCAGCGACATCGACTCTGACGCCTGCTCCCTGTCCTGGAACAAGCCCCTGGAGGACGGAGGCAGCAACATCACCAACTACGTGGTGGAGAAGTGTGATCTGAGCAGAGGCGACTGGGTGACGGCCACCTCGTCTGGAGGTCAGAAGACCAGCTGCAGGCTCGGGAAGCTCATCCCCGGGAAAGATTACGCATTCCGCATACGAGCTGAGAACCGCTTCGGCGTGTCTGACCCCGTGCAGTCCGACAGGATGGTTGCAAAGTTCCCCTTCGGTGAGTTTAACTGAAATATGTGAAGAGCTTCAGACGTCTGAAGAGCTTCTATCATTATTTCATTCTGTTTTTCCCACCAGATGTTCCCACTGAGCCCCTGAACTGCCGCATCAACAAGACCAACAAGGACTGCATGTTCGTGGCGTGGGATAAACCCGACAGCGACGGCGGTAGTCCCATCACGGGTTACTACATCGAGCGCAAGGAGAGGAACAGCCTGCTGTGGGTGAAGGCCAACGACACCGTGGTCCGCACCACCGAGTACCCGTGTGCCGGCCTCATCGAGGGCCTGGAGTACACGTTCAGGGTGTCCGCCATCAACCGCGCTGGCCAGGGCAAACCCAGCAAAAAGACGGACTTTGTGACGGCGAGAACGCCTGTCGGTATGTTCTCCTCCGGCAACAAGCTTTACTTTGTTCTTTGCATCAGCTGGATGTTATCCCTCACACACAGTTTTACACTCATTTTGTGTCTGAGAAATAAAAAGTTCAGTTTAATAATAATAAATTTAAATTCATAGAAATAATAATCACATTAAGGGGAGATAAACAATATAATAACAGGTAAATTAAAGCAGATTAGAATAGATGAAGGGGCTCAAATCTTAAATCATAACTTGTTATTCTTTAAGTCACTGAGAGAAAAACTCAAATCTTTTTAGTTTTTATTTGTGCAGGTTCATCATGAATAAATGTTTTCTCGTGTCTTAGCGATCAGTTGATATTAAATATAAAACGCTGACATCAGCTGATGCTCTGAGTCCCGAAGACATTTAAACTCTTCCTTTTACTTGGTTTCACAGACACTCCAGGTAAACCTGAGATCCTGGATGTCACCAAGAACTCCGTGGTTCTGGTTTGGACCCGTCCCAAGAACGACGGTGGCAGTAAGATCATCGGGTATTACGTGGAGGCGCTGCGGCTGCCGGGAGACTCGTGGGTCCGCTGCAACACCAGCAGCCAGAACGTGCCGCGGGAGGAGTACACCGTCACGGGTCTGGAGCGGGACCTGCAGTACCAGTTCAGGGTCATCGCCAAGACCGCTGTCAACGTCAGCAAAGCCTCGGAGCCCAGCGAGCCCGTGCTTGTCTGCGCCGAGAACGGTGAGAGCGTTACCTTTACACCCGATAACAAACGATACGTTTCAATACGAACTTTAATATTCACAGTAAACTTTAACGTACTTGTTAAAGTACAAGGTGCTTCACAACACAGTGAACAGATTTAAATATATTTCCTTCTTAGCAAATATTGTATACGTGCTTCATCCATTTACGCTCGTCTGAAATGTCCCAAACTCAAGATTTGTGAACTTTTTCTTTTATTTATTAGATAATCATATTATATATCATATTAGATAAACTATAATAATAATCTGTGTTTTCAAAAAGTCAGAATTTTTTATTTTTGAGTCACTACAATAAATATAAAATTCCGCTTGATGCCTAAAAACGAAAAGAAAGATCTGATCCTAACTTTATCTTTATTAACTTTATTCTTTATCTGCACACGCTCAGTGCCCCCGAGGGTGGAGGTTAACGCCAAGATGCAGAAGGGTCTGAAGATGAAGGCGGGAGCCACCATCCTGCTGGAGGCCGAGGTGTTCGGGAAGCCGATGCCCAGAGTGACGTGGAAGAGAGGCGAGGACAGCCTGAAGTCAGCGGAGGGCCAGGTCCTCACGCAGCACAGGAACCACTTCCAGCTGGAGATGACGGCCGTCACCAAGGAGCACACAGGGACCTACAGCATCCTGGCCGAGAACGCCAGCGGCTCAAAGAGCGCCGAGATCCAGGTGGTCGTCCTGGGTGAGTACTGTCGTCTGTCACCGGGCAGAGAAACTGCGTCTGTACGTATTCACAAGTTAAATATTAAAAATATATAAAAACAGAGATCACATGAAACTTCCCCAGTTCATTACTCACATTCACACAATTACCTTTTATATTACAAGTTTTTTGAGATGTGATGTTTAAATATGTAAATGAGGCTTTATGTAATGTCACTTTTGGTGAATTTAGCAGAAATCTACAGACACAAACAGACAAAGTTATTAAATAAACTCCTGGTGTGTCTGATGTTTTTTCTTGTCTGACAGAAAAACATGTTATGGGAGCAGAATATTGAGCCGTGCATGAAAACATGTTTTTCCTGCAGAGTCGGCTTCTCCACCAACATGCTGCTCAGTAGTCTTTTGTGTCTCCTCAGATGTGCCCGGCCCTCCTGCCAGTGCTAAGTACGTTGAGGTGTTCGCCATGAGTATCAAGATGTCCTGGGAGCCTCCTCTGCAGGACGGCGGCACTGCCATCACCAACTACATCGTGGACAAGCGTGAGACCAGCAGAGCCAACTGGGCTCAGGTCTCCTCCAAGATCAAAGGCGACGTCCTGGAGCTCAATGTGGAAAAGCTCATCGAGGGTCGCGAGTACCAGTTCAGAATCCGCGCTGAGAACACGTGGGGCGTTGGAGACCCCCTCATCACTGGGCCCGTCATCGCCAAGAACCCGTACAGTGAGTCAGCCTTTTCTCTGGGTTAGCATAACAACGTTAGCATCACTGCTGCGGTCTAATACTGAGATGTGAGAACCAAAGCAGCTTATTCTGCCTTCCCATCACAGGGAGTCCAGATGTTGTTGTTTTCAAACTTGATTTGCATTCTTTATATCCAAACTTAAACCTAAACTGTGGTGTCTCCTCCAGCCGTCCCGGGCCCCTGCGAGGCCCCGGTGGTCACCAACGTGACCAGGGACCGTATGACTGTGAGCTGGAAGGAGCCCGCGGATGATGGAAAGTCCACCATCCTGGGATACATGCTGGAAAAGAAAGAGATCAAGGATCTGAACTGGATCAAGCTGAGCAGGAAGCCCATGACGGAGAGGAGCCTGGACTTCACGGGCCTCACGGAGGGCTCCGAGTACGAGTTCAGAGTCAGTGCCGTCAACGCGGCGGGGCAGGGGAAACCCAGCGAGCCGTCCGCTGCCACCACCGCACAGAATCCTATCAGTAAGTCCCACAACCTTTATTTAGATTAAAAAAAACAACCAGCAACCTAATAAACAGTGACACACAAATATAGATACATAAGGGAGAGAAACAATAAATAAAATGAATAAAGAAATGCACGTGATGCCCAAAAAAACACAAGGATGCACAAAAATGTAAGAAGTATAAAGTGCGATTACAGATGATTTTATCTTGTATCTGGAGTTGATGAATAAAACTGTCCAACCTGTTGATTATATCTTGACTCTTTGCTAGCATTATTTCATATTAAAGAATCAAGCCCCTCCTTGAAGGAAATCATATCATATATCATATAACAGGTGTAGTGTTGGACTTAAGAAATAATCTCTGTGTAACATTGTAAATGTGCTCCTCCAGCCCCTCCTGGCCCTGTGGTGAACCCCGGTGTCACAGACACGACCAACAGCACCATCAGCCTCAGCTGGACCGCCCCCGCCAACAATGGCGGCAGCCCTGTCATCGGATACTTGGTGGAGTGCAAGAAGGGCGAGGGTAAAGACTGGGTCCGCTGCAACGTGCCCAGGAACCTACAGGACACCAGCTACTCCATCCAGAACCTGGAGCACAAGGCCGAGTACCAGTGCCGCATCACGGCTGTCAACAAGGTCGGCTTTGGCGAACCCGTGGAGGTACCGGGCAAGCACATCGCCAAGGACATCATCAGTACGTATGATCTCAACTTCTGCTGTGTATTAAGATTGTGTAGGACAGTGAGTGTAAGAATCATCCGCATAACAAGGTACCACCAGGATAATTCAGTTATTTAAAACTAGGCCAAACCTGGAAAATGCATCTTATTAATAGAAAGATATATTAGGTAGAACAGCATGTCATCGGCATAACAAGATATACAAGGTACCATTGAGATAATTCAGTTATTTAAAACTGGCCCAAACCTTGAAAAGTGCATCTCATTAACAGATGCATTATATAGAACTGCGTATCTTCGACATAACAAGGTATACAAGATCAAACCCAGATATTTTAGTTATTTACAACTAGCCAAAACCTATGACGGCCCTGTTTGAATAAAAGTGACAGTCTGACAGATAAGTTAATGTATACTTATTACATTCCTCCAAAACTTTGCTTTATTAATGTTTTTATTACAAATGAGCACAAAACGAGCCGCTTTTTGCTCCACTTGCAGCAGTAACAAGACAATAATAAGACTCTCTCCTCTGTGTTTTCATGCAGTTCCTCCCGAGGCCGAACTGAGTGCGGAGCTGAAGGCGGGCCTGGAGCTGCGCGCCGGCACCACCATGAGGCTGCATGCCACCATCAAGGGCAGCCCCGCTCCCAGGAGCATCTGGGCCAAGATGAACATCAACATCAAGGACCGGCAGGGCGTTATCATGAAGTCCTCCAACACCGACACTTTGTTGATGGTGGAGAACGTGAACAGATACGATGCTGGGAAATACATCCTGAGCCTGGAGAGCTCGGCCGGCATGAAAATGTACACCATCGTGGTCAAGGTTTTCGGTGAGTGCACACATTTTTATTTAATCACGTAAATTCACTCAAGGGCTGTACTTCAGGACACATTTGAGGTACATGTACTTTATTATTAGTATTTTCTTTCCGGGCCACTTTTACCTCTATTGCATTACATCCCTTTGTACTGCACTACTTTTATTTGACATCTTATGTTACTTTATTATTGTGAAATTTAAACACAATACATATGAAGAACTTGTAAAATATGATAATGTAGATAAAATGACCTGAAAGCTGAAGCTGTTAGTGGGTTTGTTAGAAAACAAGTTCATAGTTCTAGCTTCTCTAATGTGAAGTTTTGCTGCTTTTCCTTTTAATTATTTGAATACATTTTTTAATAATTGTTACTTTTACTTTTAGTCCTTTCAGTACATTACAGTAACGGATCTGAATACTTGCTCCTCTGATATGAAGTGAACGCATTCATCTCATCTCTACATTGATTATATACTGTACTGTATGAATATATTATAAATAAAATTATATAAAATCAGCTTATGGTTTAGGTCCATATCTTAGGAGGCACTGTTCTCACGTGCTGTTGTGTCTGCAGATACTCCCGGACCTCCCACCAACCTGACGGTGAAGGAGTCCTGCAAGGACAGCGCCTCCATCTACTGGGACTGTCCTCTGCTCGACGGCGGCTATGAAGTCACGCACTACATCGTGGAGAAGCGTGACACGGAGAGGAAAGCCTGGTCCATTGTCTCCAACAACTGTGCCAAGACAGCCTTCAAGGTGTCGGACCTGGACGCCGGGCGCTCCTACAGCTTCAGAGTGTCGGCCGTGAACCAGCTCGGTGTCGGAGAGTGCTGCGAGACGGCCGACTCAGTCAAAGCATCTGGTGGGTATCACCACACGATGCCACGTTACGTTTTCTTTAGGTTTTGGTTCTTGCAAATATCATTCTCACCACACTCATTGTACCTCTCCAGAGGAACCGGGGCCCGTCATGGACTTCAAGACTCTGCTGGTCACCAAGGACTCCTGCACCCTGAGCTGGAAGAAACCCCTCACCGACGGAGGCAGCCGCATCATCTGCTACCTGCTGGAGGTGCTCAACGGGGACGACAAATACAAGGAGCTGATGAGGTCCAAGAACATGCAGTACAGCGCCAAGGACCTGGTGGAGGGCCGGGAGTACAACTACAGGGTGAAAGCTGTGAACGACTCCGGAGAGAGTGCCGCCAAGGAGCTGCCGGTGGTCGCCAAGGATCAGATCAGTGAGTCAGACTTTTATCATCTCAGGACAAACTTCTCCTTTGTACCAAGCACATGGGAAACAAATCGAACTAAATCACGAAACAAAAGAAAAAGAAAATTATTAATATATTAAAAAAAAGAACTATGATAGCATTACTGAAAACATTTTTAAATGAGTGAAATGACGACAAAGAACATATATTTACAATAGAATAGAATAGAAAGAACTTTATTGTCTACTTTTGGTGTGCAAAAGGCAGAAATGTGTCTTTGGTTTGCATGTGCAAAATCTGCTAAAAATGGAACATTAAAACATATCACATCCAGACAGACACACGAAAAGACGTTTAAATAAAACACAAAACACAAAGCTTCATTAACTACTTTAATATAACAATTTAATGCTAATTCCGATGTTTAGTTGTTGTTTATTTAGTTGTGCTCCAGGACAACAAAGACATCTTCATTATGAACGATAACTGAACTGTTATAAAGTCATTCATCATTTCATGACACTTTCTATGAATTAGCACAAAATCAATCACGTAAAAGTATGAAGCCACCTTTAATATAAGCTTCTTTTAGAACTGCTTTTAGCTGCTATACATAGAAGATTCCCTTTGTGAAACATAAATGAAATGTTTATAAATGTAAAAGTGATTAGAAACATTGAGCAGTGTTTCCCACACATGGACTTTACTTTAGGTTCAAATAAAAAATTCTTTAATGGTCTGCAGTCGAAGCTACATTAACGGCCGTCTAAGCAACCCATTTTTAATTTAATTTTTATGTCTGACTGATTTTAAATACTCGTTCCTCCTCTCTGCAGTTCTTCCCAGCTGTGACCTGAGGGAGCTGCCCAATATGTGCTACATCGCCAAGGAAGGCAGCACCGTGCGTCTGAAGATCCCCATCATCGGCAAACCTACGCCCAAGGTCTCCTGGAAGAAGGGAGATGAGGAGAACCTGACGGACAGCGGCCGAGTGTGCGCAGAGTCTTCTGCGGTCAACACCACCCTCCTGATCCGAGACTGCCAGAGGAGCGACGCCTCGAAGTACACCATCACTCTGAGGAACAGCGCAGGGAGCAAAGAGTCCACCATCTTCATCAGGTAGGACCTCTTTCACACAACCATCCCAATAAATGACCTTTATTATATATATATATATATATATATATATTTAATAACCTTTCACCCCATGGTAATGCTGGAATAGATGGGGAGGGACAGCCAGCAGGTGGAGCTAATGCAACACATTAAACTAAAGAAGAAGAAGAAGAGGAGGATGGGACGAGACCGAGTCTGCATCCCCTCCAGTCCAATTTCTCACGTTTATAACAAACCAAATTTCATGAAAATCCGTTGAGAATTACTAGAGTTCCACTCTTTGTGTCTGCTGCCAATATTCTCGTGACGTATTTAATATTCAAACAGTCTGCAAGACAAACAACAAACATTGGTGTGAATTCTAAAGCGTAAATAAGTAGCGGATCCAAAGCTCTTCTTCGTCCCAGATGGACAGAAGCCTTGACGTGCTCGTCCCTGTGATCGTACATAATATAATACAACATAAAGAATATGTCACACTGTGCGAGTCCGACCCACGTGTATAAACAAATCCCCCGTCTCCTTTCAGGGTGGTAGGGAAGCCCGGCATCCCGATTGGACCCATTAAGTTCAAAGATGTCACTGCAGACGGTGCAACGCTGAAGTGGGTCGCTCCGAAGGACGACGGTGGCTCGGAGATCACAAACTACATCCTGGAGAAGAGGGACTTCGTCACCAACATGTGGGTGACGGTGTCCTCTGCTGTGGACAGCAACAGCATGAGGGTGACCGGCCTCCACGAGGGCACCGAGTACATCTTCAGAGTCTGTGCCGAGAACAAGTACGGCGTCGGAGAGGGACTCAAGTCTGAGCCCATCGTGGCGAAACATCCATTCAGTAAGTGGCTGAATGTTTTACAGGCTGAGAGGTTTCAGTCAGAGCCTGCTTTCAGACACACTGGCTAAATGTTCATTGTGTTTATCACCAACGTGTAATGTGATGTGTATTTTATTCTATTTCCATATTTGTAGTGTTTTGAAAGATGTATATTTGAACTACGCTGCGCCTGTGAAAAAGTTTTAAATGAGCTAAAAACTCTCAGTTTCATCGTCCCTTTTAAATAAAAACTAATTTAATTTAAATTGAATATAGTGTTGAATTGAACAATTGAGCTTCTGCTGACTGCCAATAAACCGTTTACCTCCAGATGTTCCCGATGCTCCTCCTCCACCTGAGATCATGAGCATGCGCCACAACTCTGCTTACCTGGCCTGGAATGACCCCAGGAAGACGGGGGGGTCGCCCATCACAGGTGCGCCTGCTGACACTTACATTCCTCTCTAATATCTCCATGTTGGTGTCTCTTGTATTAATGTCACACCTCTTATTTCGTCTTAATATTTCACATACGTTTTATCTTTGATTCCTTTAGAACTTTTTTGAGCAACTTTTCATAAGCATCCATTTTTATATTTGATCAAATCCTTACATTTGTTTTTCCGGGTGTATGTTATTCTCTCCATTGACATACATGGCGCCACATTCTTAATCCACAGTTTTCTTCCAGATAAAAGTTATCTAAGTTAAATAATATAATTCTTTATATATATGACGTGTTTGGGATCTTAATGTGGACTTTGGCTCTACATCCAGGCTACTTTGTTGAGTTCAAGGAGAGGAACAGTATGTTGTGGAAGAGGACGAGCCCGAGTGCCCTGAGGATGAAGGAGCACAAAGTGACAGGGCTGACTGAAGGTCTGGAGTACGAGTTCAGAGTCATGGCGATTAACCTGGCCGGCATCGGCAGGCCGAGCGCCCCCACCGATCCACATGTGGCCCTGGACCCCATTGGTGAGTGTTAACCGTGGGAGAAACGACCGATTCTGTGAAATATGCAACAATGCATTCATGTTGTAAATGTCTGTATCACTAGATGCCCCTGGGAGACCTGATGTGATCAGCATCACCAGAAGCACCGTGACCCTGCAGTGGAGCGAGCCGCAGTTCGATGGCGGCCACAGACTTACCGGCTACATTGTAGAGCGCCGCGACCTGCCCTCTAAGATCTGGGTGAAGGCCAACAACGTGAATGTTGTGGACCCGGCTTACACCGTCACTGACCTGCAGGAGGGCTGCAAGTACGAGTTCAGGATCAGGGCGAAGAACTCCGCTGGCGCCCTCAGCCCGCCCTCCGAGCAGACGGATACCATCATTTGCTCAGATGAATATGGTGAGATATAAAACTACAAGGGATGCCCCCGCTGATCGGACCATGTTCATCTAAAATCTGCCATTAATGCTTTTCGAGTCTCCTAGAAGAAAGCAACCAATCTTTGGGATTATTTATATAGTAACTCACCCTGTGTTTTACTGATAATGCCACATAGTGAACAACAAATCCAAGTTGAAATCTGCAGGAGAGCTAGCTAACGTTAGCTGTTAGCAGTTAGCTGTTAGCTGTTAGCAGCCGGTGGGCAGCACAGTCCTGCTTGGCAGAGTACCATTAATAATTATCTTGGCATTATGCATGATAAATAATCTTTCTCCTATTTTGTCCAACAGCTGCCCCGACCATCATTATCGATGCGCAGGTGATGGAGGGTCTGACCGTCCGAGCCGGCGATACCATTGTAATCACTGCCACAAGCATTTTAGGGAAACCTGCGCCAACCTCATGCTGGTCGAAAGGAGGAAAGTATTTCAAACCCTCTGATCTGGTTCATATCGAGACCACTGCAACTTCCTCCACGCTGTCCGTCAAGTATGCCAGCAGGAAGGACTCCGGGGACTACATCATCACTGCCAGCAATCCCTTTGGTGTAAAGGAGGAAACTGTGAATGTCACAGTTCTGGATGTTCCTGGAATTCCTGGGCCTATTGAATGCAGCGGCATCTCCTCTGAAAAGGTCACTCTTACCTGGACGGCTCCCGCCAAGGACGGAGGCTCCCCTATCAAGTACTACACCCTGGAGAAGAGAGAGACCAGCCGCCTGCTCTGGACCATCCTGGAGGAGAAGGTCGTCGACTGTCACTACGTGGCCAACAAGCTCATCCAGGGCAACGAGTACTTCTTCAGAGTCTCTGCTGTGAACCAGTATGGCGCTAGTGAGCCATCTCACTCTGAGGCCGTCAAGATGGTCGATAGATTCGGTACGTGCACTTACTTTATGTTCCTCAATTCTTCTTACATCCTACGTTTCTGAGACACTTCAGGTTGCAACATGTCACTTGTGAGGTTTTCTTTCAGACGAGTGGAAAGAAAACTTCCAAAATCCACATTAATTCTTTTATTTTACTAACTTTGTCTGTTTGTGTCTGTAGATTTCTCCTAAATTCACCAAAAGTGACATTACATAAAGCCTAATTTGCATATTTACACATCACATTTCAGAAAACTTGTAATATAAAAAGTAATTGTGTTAATGTGAGTAATGAACTAGGGAAGTTTCATGTGATATCTGTGAGTTCAAGTTTTTATTGTTTTCACCTGTAGTGTCCCGTTAAAGATAAAATGGCTCCACTTAGATTCATGAATGTGTTTCTTCGATCTCTGTGTGTAGGTCCTCCTGGTCCACCATCTAAACCAGAGGTTGAGAAAGTCGATGGACATTCAGCCACGGTGACCTGGAGGAGGCCAGCTGAGGACGGAGGAAGTGACATCTTAGGGTACTGTGTGGAGAAGAAGGAGAAAAAGGGGATGAGATGGGTCAGGGCGTCCAAGAGATCCATCTCCGAGCTCAGCTATGAAGTGACCAGTCTCACCGAGGGCATCGAGTACGAGTTTCGTGTTCTGGCGGAGAACAGAGCCGGCTTTGGAGAACCGAGTGAACCATCCATGCCTGTCAGAACTATAGTGGCTGCCTGTAAGTAAAAACAAGTGTTTCCAATCAAATCCCCAGTTTTTACAGAAAGCTTTTTATTTCACTTGTTCCCGTTATTTTGGACCACATTGCAGCAGCAGGTTATCTTTAGTTTATACTTTTACAGAATGATCCTTCCTTTCAAATGCTTACAATGTGAATATAGAACACAAAAATACAACATTGGGATTTTTTCTTTTGAGATAAAAAAAATAAATCAAAAAAAATAAACACATGTAAACAAAAGAAGGCCGTTGCAAGGAAATATACATTTTCCACTTCTCCCAAATTTCCTTAAATTGAAATTCCCGAAGCCTCATGGAGAAGGTGTTTCTTTCTATTAGAAAGATTTCAGAAATAATATAAAGTCAAACATTTAAATATAAACAATGTTGACTGCTGACACAAATGAATACGAAGCAAAACACAGAAGAAAACAATAAAACATAATAAATATATCACACCAGTCGTCTTATAGGTTATCTGGCTTAAGCCATTTCTTGGTAATTGTTTTTGTAGCTGCTACACTCAATATTCCAATGAAGTATTTTGTTTTAATATTTGTTAATGTTGAATGTAGAAGCCCAAAAAGGAGTTTGTCCAAATAAAAAGTAATTTTTGTCCTAAATAAAGTCACTAATTCTTTATAAATCTTCCGCCAAAAAGTATTTACTTTTGGATGGGTATATTTAGTTTTAAAAGACACTAACCACTTATTTTATACCTGACAGATGTGCCTGGACCTCCAGTCAATCCAAGAGTCACAGACACAACCAAGACCACTGCCACTCTGAATTGGGGGAAACCTCTGGATAACGGAGGACTTGAAGTCACCGGATATGTGATTGAGCACAAGAAGGAAGGAACAGAAGAATGGTTTAGAGACACCCCTTCATCTCCACTTAGGATCACAGAGTTTGTTGTTCCCAAGCTGGAAACTGGTGTAAAGTACCACTTCAGAATAAGCGCTGTGAATGCTAAGGGAGCAGGTGAACCTGCTGAAACTCAGGAATTGATTGAGATTGTGGAGCGTGCAGCTGAACCGGGTTTCGAGCTGGATGTGGAGCTGAGAAGAACCCTTGTCGTCAGGGCTGGCTGCTCCATTCGCCTCTTTGTGCCAATCAAAGGACGTCCTACGCCTACCGTCACCTGGACCAAGGAGGGGGGTCCTATCCCGCGAGCAGTCATAGACAGCACCGAGTCCTTTACAATGCTGATCATCCCAGAAAGTTCGAGAGTTGATGTGGGTAAATATGAGCTTACCCTGGAAAACTCTGCTGGAAAGAAGAGTGCCGATATAAACGTGAGAGTCTTGGATTCACCCGGACCTCCACTCAACCTGAAACCAATCAAGATTGACAAGGACAGCATTACTCTTCAGTGGGAGATGCCTCTCATCGATGGTGGAGCCAAGATCACCAACTACATCATTGAGAAGAGAGAATCAACGCGCAAGGCTTTTGCTACTGCTATTACACATTGCCCGACCACTTCAGTCAGGATCGGTGACCTGGGTGAAGGCTGTGAGTACTACTTCAGAGTGTCTGCCGAAAATGAGTATGGCATTGGTGAGTCGGTGGAAACTGCTGATCCAATTCGTGCATCACAGGCACCAACTCCTCCAGAGAGTATTATTCCTACTGATATCACCAAGAACTCTGTGAGCCTGGCTTGGACCAAACCTAAGCATGATGGTGGAAGCAGAATTACAGGATATGTCCTTGAAGCCCAGAAGAAGGGAACTGATCCGTGGGCACATGTAACAGCAGTCAAGACCATGGACTTCACAGTGAAGAATCTTAATGAGAATGAAGAGTACATTTTCCGCGTAATGGCTGTCAACCACTCAGGTAGAAGCGCACCACGTCAGAGCAAACCCATTGTTGTCAAGGATTCTACTTCCCTGCCTCAGTTTGACCTCCGTAGTGTATGTCAGAAGACTGTTATTGCCAAGGCAGGAGATGACATCAAGGTTGAAATTCCAGTGATGGGACGTCCTAGACCAACTATCTCTTGGCAAAAGGATGGAGCAGCCCTAAAGCTCACACAGAGAACCAACGCGGAAACTACCGCTGGTACTGTGACTCTCAGCATCGGTGAATGCACCAGAGGTGACAGCGGTGTGTACACCATGACGGGAAAGAACATTGTTGGCTCTGTGACAGAAAACATCATGGTCAAAGTGCACGATGTACCTGGGCCCCCCAAAGGACCAGTTAACATTGTGGAGATATCTCGTACCTATTGCGTCTTTGCATGGGACACTCCTGAGAATGACGGAGGTGTTCCCATCAACAACTATGTGGTTGAGATCAGAGACACAACTTCCCAAACATGGACAGAGCTGTCGTCGACTGTCATCCGTACCATGTTCAAAGCCATTCGCTTAACCACTGGATCAGAGTACCAGTTCAGAGTAAAGGCTAAGAACAGATATGGTGTTGGACCTCCCATCACCTCAGGGGCGGTGGTGGCTGCCTATCCATTCAAAGCCCCTGGACCTCCTGGTACTCCTGGTGTTGTCGCATTTACCAAGGACTCAATAACAGTTGGCTGGAATGAGCCTGTGGCTGATGGTGGAAATGAAGTCATTGGTTATCATGTTGAGAGGAAAGAAAGAAGCAGCATCATGTGGCAAAAGATCAGCAAAAGTCTTGTGAAAGGAAACCTCTTTAAATCCACTGGGCTCGAAGATGGAGTTGCCTATGAGTTCCGCGTCATGGCTGAAAACATGGCTGGAATTGGTAAACCCAGCAAGGCCTCAGAAGCAATACTGGCCTTGGACCCTGTAGACCCACCAGGTCAGCCGGAACCAATATTTGTCAACAAGAATGTCATCACCATTCAGTGGACAAAGCCTGAGTACGATGGTGGTTTCAAAATCACTGGCTACACAGTGGAGAAGAAAGAACTGCCTGCTGGCCGCTGGATGAGAGCCAACTTTACCAACATCACTGAGACGGCATTCACTGTCAGCGGACTGACTCAAGACGCCTCCTATGAGTTTCGTGTTATAGCCAGAAACTCAGCAGGTGCAGTGAGCGTGCCCTCTGATTCCTCCGACCCAATTATCTGCAAAGATGACATTATTGAGCCACGCATTATGGTTGATGCTATCTTTAAGGATGTTGTCCTACTGAAGGCAGGAGAGTCCTTCAAGCTTGATGCTGACATTGCTGGTCAACCAACCCCATCTATGGTTTGGACCAAGAATGAAAAGGAGGTTGAGAACACGATGAAACTGGAGGTCAGGTTCACAGAACTGACAACCACTCTGACCAACAAGGACTCTGTCAGATCAGATGGAGGAGAATTTATTTTGACTGCCACTAATGTCGGTGGATTTGCTAAGCACATCTTTAACGTTAAAATACTTGACAGACCTGGACCACCAGTTGGACCTCTGGAGGTGTCTGATGTCAACGCTGACAACTGTGTACTAACCTGGGCTCCACCTGCAGATGACGGAGGTGCTAAGATTGAAGGATACGTGATTGAGAAGCGCGAGTCAAGCAGACTTGTTTGGACCAATGTGGTTTCAGACCTGCAAGTTACACAATACAAGGTGACCAAGCTGCTCAAAGGAAATGAATACATATTCAGAGTTATGGCAGTAAACAAATATGGTGTTGGCGAGTATCTTGATTCAGAACCCACTATTGCAGACAACCCATATGTGGTTCCAGAGGCTCCAACGAATCCTGAGGTGACAGCTATCACTAAAGATTCCATGTTTGTTATGTGGCAAGCGCCTAAGAGTGACGGTGGGACTCCCATCACCAACTACAATATTGAAAGGAAAGACAAAATAGGCCTCCGCTGGGTCAAGTGCAACAAGAGGAAGGTCAAAGATCTACAATTCAAGGCAACAGGCCTTATTGTTGGGCATGAATACAAATTCAGAATAATTGCTGAGAATCTTGCCGGAGTGAGTGCACCAAGTGCCTCGAGTCCATTCTACAAGGCAACTGATGCACTGTATGCGCCAGGGGCCCCATGCAACCCCAGAATCGTGGACACATCCAAGTCCTCCATTACTGTCGCTTGGAACAAGCCTGTCTATGACGGTGGCTCTGACATCACTGGCTACATTGTGGAGACCTGCATCCCATCTGAAAAGGAGGAAGAGGAGGAATGGACCATTGTGACACCTAAAGAAGGACTCCTTGCAACCTCATTCACCATTATTAACCTGAAGGAGAACCAAGAGTACAAGATTAACATCTCTGCGGTCAACAGTGAAGGAGTTGGAGAGGCAGCATCTGTACCTGGCAATGCCAAGGCAGAGGACAGGCTCCTTCCACCTGAGATTGACTTAGATGCTGAGCTTCGCAAGGTTGTCAGTCTCAGAGCTTGCTGCTCACTCAGGCTGTTTGTGCCTATCAGAGGCCGTCCAGCTCCTCAGGCTAAATGGACCAAAGGTGATAGTGAGCGTGTTGAGAGGGCAACCATTGACAGCACAACATCATACACGTCACTTGTAATTGAAAATGTCAACAGATTTGACAGTGGAAAGTACAATCTTACAGTTGAAAACGACTCTGGCTCCAAGACAGTTACAGTCCAGGTCAGGGTACTTGACACACCAAGTGCCCCGCAGAATCTGAAGATTACTGCTGTTACAAATGAAGCTGTCACTCTGACTTGGGATCCACCAGTGAATGACGGAGGAGTTAAGATTAAGAACTATATTGTTGAAAAACGTGAGTCTACGAGGAAAGCATATGCCACAGTCAGTGCTAACTGCCATCACACCACCTTCAAGGTAGACCAGCTCTTGGAAGGATGCAACTATTACTTCAGAGTTTTGGCTGAGAATGAATATGGCATTGGCCTGCCTATTGAGTCTGGTGAATCAGTTAAGGTGTCTGAGAAACCACAGCCACCTGGCAAAGTCAGTCTTAAGGATGTTACCAAGAGCAGTGTCACTCTCTCCTGGGAGAAGCCAGTGCATGATGGTGGCAGCAGAGTGGGCTGTTATGTTGTTGAGATCCAGCCTAAGGGTGTTGATAAGTGGAGCCAGTCTGTGATTGTAAAGGAAACAGAAGCTACTATAAAAGGACTCAATGCAGGTGAAGAATACATGTTCCGTGTAGCAGCAAGAAATGAGAAAGGAACAAGTGACCCTCGTCAAATTGGTGTGCCTGTAATCGTAAAAGATCTTGTGATTGCACCTACCACCAAAATGTTGTTCAACACATTCAGTGTGTTAGCAGGAGAAAACCTGACAGTTGAGGTCCCATATGTTGCACGTCCCAAAGCAGCTGTCTCCTGGGTAAAAGATGGTGAGCCTCTGAAGAGAACTACCAGAGTGAACTTTGGTGAAACAGACACAATGCTGACTCTTAACATAAAAGAGACTACGAGAGATGATGTTGGACTGTACCGTATTACTTTAAGCAACACAGCAGGAGAGACAACAGCAGACATTGGCATTGTTGTACTTGACAAACCGGGACAGCCGGATGGTCCAGTTAAGGTGGAGGAGGTCACTTCTGACAGTGTAACTATCTCCTGGAACCGACCAGAATATGATGGTGGTTGCACCATTAAAAACTACATTGTGGAAAAGAGAGACACGTCCACGACTACCTGGATGGTTGTATCTCCTAACCTGGCAAGGACCAAAATCAAGGCAGGCAGGTTGAAAACTGGCTCTGAGTATCAATTTAGAATCACAGCAGAAAACAGATATGGAAAAGGCCCGGTCCTTCTCTCAGAGTGTATTGTGGCTCAATACCCATACAAGCTCCCAGGACCCCCAGGAACTCCATCCATTGCAGTCTGCACTAAGGACAGCATGACGGTGGCCTGGAATGAACCTGTGAATGATGGTGGAAGCACTATCTTGGGCTACCATCTTGAACGCAAAGAGAGAAACAGCATCCTTTGGGTAAAACTTAACAAGTCTCTCATTACTGACCAAACCTTCAAGACCAATGATCTGGAACCAGGAATGGAGTATGAATACAGAGTTTATGCTGAAAACATTGTCGGAACAGGCAAAGTGAGCAAAGTGTCTGAGGGACGTATTGCTAGAGATCCTTGTGATCCCCCTGGAACCCCAGAGACAACAAGGATCGCTAAGGACTCCATGACCATCATTTGGACCAAGCCTGAATATGATGGCGGTGCAAAGGTTACAGGCTACATTGTGGAAAAGAAGGAGCTTCCTGAAGGTCGTTGGGTAAAGGCTAACTTCACCAACGTCATTGAGACAGAATATGTTGCAACTGGACTTGTGCAGGACAATCAGTATGAGTTCCGTGTCATTGCCAGAAATGCTGCTGGTGTTTTCAGTATGCCCTCTTATAGCACCGGTCCTATTACTGCCCGGGATGAGATTGAACCACCAAGCCTCAGCATAGACCCAGAGTACACCCAGACTGTTGTGGTTAATGCTGGAGACAACTTCAAGATTGATGCGGATGTTCGTGGAAAACCATTGCCCTCTATCCACTGGATGATGGGAGAGCAGGAACTTGGCAACACTATTCATAGAGAAATTAGGAACACACCCATCAAAGCTTATATATCTGTCAAGGAAGCTAAACTTTCTGATGGAGGACAATACACTCTGCTGCTGAAAAATCCAGGAGGGGAAAAGGTTGTACAAGTCAATGTCGTTGTTCTCGATAAACCTGGAGAACCACAGGGACCTCTTATTGTTACAGGAATAACCAAGGACCGATGCTGCCTTGCATGGAAAGCACCACTGCAAGATGGTGGCAGCAAGATCTCTCACTACATCGTAAAGAGGAGAGAGACAAGCAGGCTAGTCTGGACTGTTGTCGACTCAAAAGTGGAGACGACTTATTTAAAGATTACTAAGCTCCTGGAAGGAAATGAGTACATCTTCAGAGTCCATGCTGTCAACCACTTTGGAGTGGGTGCACCACTCGAGTCCGCTGCTGCCATAATCAATGATCCATATGCGGCCCCTGGAACACCCAAGAGCTTGGAAGTTTCAGATATTAAAAAGGATTCAATGGTGCTGACATGGGAGGCTCCTTCTGAAGATGGAGGCAGTCCTATCACTGGATACGTAATTGAGAAACATGACAAAGAAGGTGTAAGATGGACCAGATGCAACAGGAAAACAGTTACTGACTTGACTTTCAAGGTCACAGGACTCATGGAAAGCCATATTTACGAATTCAGAGTTGCAGCTGAGAATGCTGTAGGCGTTGGTGAGCCAAGCTCCCCAACTGTATACTTCAAAGCTCTTGATCCCATCTTCAGGCCTGGCCCACCACACAATCCAAGAGTAACTGACACAGCTAAAACATCTGTATTCCTGTCATGGGGCAAGCCCGCCTGTGATGGAGGCTGTGAGATTCAGGGATACATTGTTGAGTGCTGCACTACCACGGAGCCAGCAGTGCCAGCTGAGGCCCCAGCTGCAGAGACAGCTGCCACAGGTGTCCCTGCTGAGGAATGGACAATGTGCACACCACCAACAGGTGTCAAAAAGACAAAGTTTGAAGTTGCAAACCTGAAGGAAAACCAGGCATACAAGTTTAGAGTATGTGCTATTAACAAAGTTGGAGTTGGTGAGCATGCTGATGTCTCTGGAGCTGTTGTTGCACAGGACAGGGCAGAAGAGCCAGACCTTGACATTGACCCAGAACTGAGAAAGATTGTGACCATTAAAGCTGGAACTTCCCTTAGACTGTTTATTCCCATCAAAGGAAGGCCCAGTCCTACCATCAAGTGGGACAAAGATGAAGCTGCACTTAAAGTGACAGCTCAGGTCGAGGTGACCAGCAGTTACTCATCTCTTGTAATCGACAAGATGAGCAGAAATGACAGTGGAAAATACACCATCACTGCAGAGAATGCCAGTGGAACCAAATCTGCATATGTTGTTGTTCGTGTTCTCGACACTCCTAGTGCTCCTGTTAACTTGAAAGTGAAAGAAATTACAAACCAGTCTGTGACACTTGCATGGGAGCCATCTCTGCTGGATGGCGGGTCCAAGATCAAGAACTACGTTATTGAAAAGAGAGAAAGCACACGTAAAACATATGCTGCTGTTGTAACAAATTGTCATGCTCTTTCGTGGAAGATCGAGCCGCTCCAGGAGGGTTGTAGTTACTACTTCAGAGTCCTTGCTGAGAATGAACATGGTGTTGGCCTGCCTGCTGCGACTGTAGATCCCCTTAAGGTCTCAGAGGTGCCCCAGTCTCCAAAGAACTTGATTGTTACAGATCAAACCAAAACAAGCATCTCTCTGGCCTGGGAGAAGCCTGAGTATGATGGTGGCAGCAGAGTCATGCAGTACCTGCTAGAGGTGCAGCTTAAGGGCCAGGAGAAGTGGAATGGTGTTAACACATTTAAGACAATGGAGACTACTGTTACCAAACTGAACCCAGGAGAGGAGTATCTGTTTAGAATTACAGCAATCAATGATAAGGGAAAGAGTGACCCCAAAGTTCTTTCTGGTCCAGTCATGACCAAGAACTTAGTCTTTGAGCCTGATGTTCGACCGGCATTCAGCAGCTACAGTGTCAAAGTGGGCAAAGACCTGAACGTTGACATTCCCTTCTTTGGACGACCTCAACCAAAAGTCTCATGGAGTAAGGATGGAGCTCCTTTGAAGTTCACAACCAGAGTTAACATTCTCAACTCACCAACACATACAACACTGAGCATTAAGGAGGCAGCCGGTGATGACGGTGGAATGTACGGTATAAATGTTGCTAACTCAGTCGGAAAGAAGGATACAACCGTTGAAATCATTGTACTTGATAAGCCTGGCCCTCCATCCGGCCCTGTGAGGTTTGATGAAATCACAACACAGAGTGTCACTCTTTCATGGGATCCACCAAAGCACAATGGTGGCTGCCAGATTTCAAACTACGTTGTACAGAAGAGAGATACTACTTCAACAACATGGGAAAATGTCAGCATCAACTATGCAAGAACCACCATCAAAGTGCCTAGACTAAAGACTGGAGCAGAGTATCAGTTCAGGATCATTGCTCAGAACCGCTATGGCAAGAGTCATGGTCTGGATTCATCTGCTGTGGTCGCTAAGTACCCATACAGAGAGCCAGGCCCACCAGGCACACCCTTCATCTCTTCTCTGTCTCGGGACCACCAAATTGTTGAGTGGCACGAGCCTGTCGCAGATGGAGGCAGCCCTGTCCTTGGCTACCATCTTGAAAGGAAAGAGAGGAATAGTATTCTCTGGATCAAGATAAACAAGACACTGATTCATGAGCCCACTTTCAAGAGTCACCCCTTGGAGGAGGGTATTGAGTATGAATACAGAGTTTATGCTGAAAATATTGTTGGCATTGGCAGGTGCAGTAAGGTCTCTGAGGGCTGTGTTGCCCGTGACCCATGTGATCCTCCTGGCACACCAGAGGCCATTCATGTGACCAAAGATACCATTATCATCCAATGGACTAAACCAGAATATGATGGTGGCAGTAATATCACTGGCTATACCGTGGAGAGGCGTGATCTGCCAGAGGGCAGGTGGGTAAGGGCAAACTTCACTAATGTGATAGAGACCCAGTTCACTGTCACTGGTCTGACTGAAAATGCACAGTATGACTTTAGAGTCATTGCTAAAAATGCTGTTGGCACTGTCAGTAAGCCGTCCTACAACAGTGGACCAATCACTGTAAGTGATGAGTTGGAGGCACCCAAATTCTCCATTGACCCCGCATTCACCAAGACCATTATCATCAATGCTGGAGAGACCTTCAAGCTAGACGCGGATGTCCATGGCAAGCCGCTCCCTACAATTCAGTGGTTCAAGGGTGAAAAACCAATCGAGAATACACTCAGACTAGAGATAAAAAACACAGAAAACCATGCAATGATTGTCATTAAGGACTCTGTTAGAATTGATGGTGGAGTTTACACGCTCCAGCTGACAAATGGTGCTGGCAGTGAAACTGTTACATTCAAGGTCGTGGTCCTGGACAGGCCCAGCTCATGTGAAGGACCCCTGCACATCGCTGGAGTAGCTGAAGATAGATGCACACTGGCATGGCGTGCCCCTCTACATGATGGAGGTAGTCCTATTAAACACTACCTCATCGAGAGGAGAGAGACCAGCCGTCTAGCTTGGACTGTTGTTTCTAACAGCTGTGAAACCACATGCTACAAAGTCACCAAATTACTGGAAGGCAATGAGTATATGTTCCGTGTCATGGCGGTTAACAATTATGGCGTGAGTGAGCCACTGGAGTCTAGCGGAGTGATTATGAAGACTCCATTTGTTCCTCCTGGTCAACCTCATATTGAGGAAGTATCCAACATTGCTCATGATGGCATGACCATCACTTGGTCAGCCCCTGAGACTGAGGGTGGCAGTGAGATTACCAATTACATAATTGAAAAGAAGGACCGACAGGGAATCAAATGGACCAGATGCAACCGACAGAAAGTCACTGATCTCTCTTTCAGAGTTACAGGCTTAAACACCGGCCATGAATATGAGTTCCGAGTGGCTGCTGAGAATGTAGTTGGAGCAGGAGAGCCAAGCCTTCCAAGTTCATACTACAAGGCCAGTGATCCCAAGTACAAACCTGGTGCACCAGCATATCTGAATGTGATTGACTCCACAAAGAGTTCGATTACAGTCTCATGGGGTAAGCCTCTGTCTGATGGTGGCAGTGCTATTCAAGGATACATTGTTGAAGTCTGCAAGGCTGAAGAGGAGGAATGGACCATGGTTACTCCCCCCACTGGCCTGCGTGTCAACAAATATGAAATTACCAAACTTACTGAGGGTCAGGATTACAAGATCCAGGTGTGTGCTCTCAACAAACTGGGAGTTGGTGAGCCAGCAGCTCTTTCTGGAACAGCTAAGCCAGAGGAAAGGGTGGACCCACCACTGATCCTGCTCGACTCTGAGCTGAGGAAGGGCATCATTGTGAAAGCTGGTGGATCTGTTAGAATCCATATTCCATTCAAGGGCAGGCCAACACCTGAGATTAAGTGGACTAAGGATGAGGGAGACATGACTGAGAAAGCAGTGGTTGAGAAAGCTCTCAACTTTACACAGTTGTCAATTGACTCGTGTGATAGGAATGACTCAGGAAAATACACCCTGAGCTTGACAAATAGCAGTGGGTCTGTGTCTGAGCTTGTTGTTGTTAAAGTCCTGGATACACCCAGTGCCCCACAGAAACTTGTTGTTCAAGAAATCAAAAAGGACTCTGTCACTCTTGTATGGGATGCCCCACTGAATGATGGAGGTTCCAAAATCAAGAACTATGTCATCGACAAACGTGAATCAACCAGAAAGGCATACGCAAATGTGTCCACAAAATGCACCACGACAACATTCAAAGTTGAGAACTTGATTGAAGGTGCTATGTACTACTTCAGAGTCATGGCTGAGAATGATTATGGAATCGGCCAGGCTGTTGAAACAAAGGCGGCTTTCAAGGCCTCCGAGGTACCACTGCCTGTTGGAAAAGTCTTCATCACTGATGTCACCAAAGCCACTGTCTCACTGGCCTGGGAGAAACCCGAGCATGATGGAGGCAGTAGAATTGGTGGCTACCTAATTGAGATGCAACCCAAGGGTACAGATAAGTGGGGAGTTGCAACAAATACAAAGACATGCGACGGCACTGTCACAGGACTCACATCAGGTGCAGAATACCTATTCCGTATTATTGCTTACAATGAGAAGGGAAAGAGTGAGCCAAATGCACTTGCTGCACCCGTTGTTGCAAGTGACATGACCATGGAGCCTAGCATTAAGATGCAATTCAACACCTACAGTGTATTGGCTGGAAAAGACTTGAAGTTGGAGTTCCCTGTGCTTGGCAGGCCCAAACCTAAAGTCGCCTGGACCAAGGATGGTCAATCTTTGAAGGTGACATCCAGAGTCAATGTGATAAACACACCAACAACAACTGGAATTAAAATTTCTGAGGCATGCAAGGAGGACTTTGGCAAATATTCCATTACAGCAACCAATAATGTCAGCACGATCACTGAGGATGTGTCTGTCATTATCCTTGACAAGCCTGGTCCACCAAAAGGTCCAGTGAAGGTTATTGAAGTGAGCAACACCTTTGTCCATCTCTCTTGGGAGCCGCCAGAGTACATGGGTGGATGCCAGGTAAAGAGCTATATAGTGGAGAAGAGAGACACCACCACCCAAACATGGCAGTCAGTCACCACACAGCTTGCTAGAACAGCTCTCAAGGTCACCAAGCTAAAGACCGGTGCAGAATACCAGTTCAGAATCATAGCTGAAAACAGATATGGAAAGGGTGCGTCTCTGGATTCCAAGTCCATCGTTGTTCAATATCCATACAAACCACCTGGGCCTCCAGGAACACCATTTGTGAAATCTGCAACAAAGGAAATGATGATCATTGAGTGGAATGAGCCAGTCAATGATGGTGGAAGTTCAGTAATTGGGTACCATCTAGAAAGCAAGGAGAGAAGCAGCATCATGTGGAACAAAC
This sequence comes from Bovichtus variegatus, assembly GCA_943593645.1. Taxonomy (NCBI): domain Eukaryota; kingdom Metazoa; phylum Chordata; class Actinopteri; order Perciformes; family Bovichtidae; genus Bovichtus; species Bovichtus variegatus. The sequence goes on from CALSCE010005794.1 coordinate 641,558, forward strand.
TGAACAAGACTCTTATCGCTGATACTCAGTTCAAGATCTGCAATCTTGAGGAGGGTATTGGATATGAATTCAGAGTCTATGCTGAAAATATCGTTGGCATTGGCAGATGCAGTAAAGTGTCTGAGTCCTTTGTTGCTCGTGACCCATGTGATCCTCCTGGTGCTCCTGAAGCTGTAACTATTTCTAAGACCCTAATCAAGATTCAGTGGACCAAGCCTCAGTATGATGGTGGCAGCAAAGTGAATGGATATATTGTGGAAAGGAAAGACCTTTCCTCCCCTGATGGGCGCTGGGTAAGAGCTAATTTCACAAATATAGTTGAGACTGAGTATACCGTAACTGGCCTGACAGAGAACGAGCAATATGAATTCAGAGTTATTGCAAGAAATGCAGCTGGAGTCTTCAGCGAGCCATCCGACAGCTCTGGACCTATTACTGCTACTGATGAAATTGAACCACCAAGGGCCTCAATGGATCCCAAATACAAGGACGTCATTGTTGTCAATGCTGGAGAACACTTGCTTCTTGATGCAGACACATATGGCAAACCAATTCCTGATGTTGTCTGGCTAAAAGAGGGCAAGGAAATGGACAAAGCCCTTCGCATTGAAGTGAAAACTACACAGAAACGTGCAGCTATTACCATCAAGGATGTAACCAAGCTTGACAGTGGCCACTATGACCTCGTTCTTAAAAACCTGGGTGGTACAAAAACCTTCCCTATCACTGTCAAAGTCCTTGATAAACCAGGTCCACCCCCTGGACCCTTGACTGTGACAGGAATCATGGCTGACAGGTGCACCCTTGCCTGGTCTGAACCTACTCTGGATGGTGGGGCTAGTATCACTCACTATGTCTTGGAGAAGAGAGAGACTAGCAGGTTGTCCTGGACAGTGGCTGCACCAAATATCAAGGGTCTGTTCTATAAACTAACAAATTTGCTCCCTGGAAATGAATATATTTTCAGAGTCAAGGCGGTCAACAAATATGGTGTTGGCGATTGTCTTGAGAGTGAACCCATCATTGCACGCAATCCTTACAAGCCACCTAGTGCTCCTGGAACTCCAGAAGGGAGTCAGATCACAAAGGACTCTTTGGTTCTTACATGGACTGCTCCAGAACAGACTGGTGGAGCTAACATTGAAGGCTACCACCTGGAAAAACGAGACAAAGATAGTGTAAGGTGGACAAAATGCAACAGACAAAAGCTGACTGACAACCACTTCAAGGTCACAGGTCTGATGACAAACCACTTCTATGAGTTCCGTGTTGCTGCGGAAAATGAGGCTGGAATGGGAGACCTTAGTGAGTTGTCCCTCCTCTACAGAGCATGTGATGCCATAACACCACCTGGACCTCCACACCATCCTAAGGTGACCGACTACACAAAGTCTTCTGTGTCTCTGTCCTGGGGCAAACCTGACTTTGATGGTGGTGCCTACATAAAGGGCTACATTGTTGAAATGAGGGAGTATACACCAGTGTCTGAATCAACAGAGGAGGCAGAGGTAGCACCAGCAGTAGAGGCACCAGTTGAAAAAGAATGGACCATGTGCACTCCACCAACTGGCACACAAGCCACTAAACTCACTATCACAGATGTGAAGGAGGGTGGAGAATACCAGTTCCGTGTCTGTGCCATCAACTCTGAGGGAGTGGGGGAGACTGCTAATGTCCACAGCACTGTGGTCACTTCTGACAGGGTAGAAGCACCAGAGATCGAGCTGGACGCTGATCTCAGAAAGGTGGTATCTGTCCGTGCAGGTGGAACTCTGCGTCTGTTTGTCGCCATCAGAGGAAGGCCTGAACCTGCTGTGAAATGGGAGAAGGTTGAGGGTACTCTCACAGAGCGTGCTGCAATTGACACTACCAGTTCATACACTATGCTTGTCATTGACAATGTTAACCGCTTTGACAGTGGCAAATACTCACTAACACTGGAGAACAGCAGTGGGGAAAAATCTGCCATTGTTGCAGTAAGAATTTTGGATACACCAAGTGCACCACAAAGCTTTACAGTGAAGGAGCTCAAGAAGGATTCTGTGACTCTTGCCTGGGATACACCACTCACTGATGGTGGTTCTAAAATCACAAACTACATTGTAGAGAAGAGAGAGTCTGTCAGGAAGGCCTATACTACTGTCACTAGCAACTGCTTGGCCAACTCATTCAAGATTGAAGAGCTGCCTGAAGGTGGCATTTTCTACTTCAGAGTCTGTGCCGTTAATAAATATGGCCAAGGACAGACAGTTGAAACCAAAGAAGTCAAAGTGTCTGAGGTACCACTGCCACCAAGCAAGGTTAGACTTGTAGATTTGACAAAGACCAGTGTGTCACTGGCATGGGACAAACCTGCTCATGATGGTGGAAGCAAAATAATGTGCTACAATGTAGAATTCAAGCCTAAGAGTGGAGATAAATGGGGCACAGCATGCACAGTCAAGGTGCCTGAAGCAACCATTCCTAATCTGACTCCTAATGAAGCCTATTTATTCAGAGTTGTTGCAATCAATGAGAAGGGAAAGAGTGAGCCAAAGGATCTTGGCTTGCCTGTGGTTGCAAAGGATGTTGCAATTGAACCATCTCTCAACTTACTGTTTAACACATATAGTGTGAAGGCTGGAGGCGACCTCACTCTCGAGGTTCCAGTGAGAGGCAGGCCAAAGCCTGTTGTATCCTGGAAGAAGGATGGCCTTCCTTTGAAGCAAACATCCACAGTGACTATCCTAAACACTGCTACCTCATCCAAAATTATCATCAAAGAGGCTTGCAGAGAACATGTTGGCAAGTATGAGATCACTCTGGCAAACACAGGAGGAACCGTCACAACAGATATTGGAGTGGTTGTCCTTGATAAACCAGGTGCTCCTAAAGGTTTTAAGTTAGATTCAGTGACGTCAGACAGCATCACACTGTCCTGGTCTCCACCAGATTATGATGGTGGCTGCTCCATCAGTAACTATATTGTGGAGAAGAGAGACACAAACACACAAGAATGGCAGATAGTAGCAAGTAATGTTGCTAGGACATCTTTCAAGGCTGGCCGCCTGACACATGGAGCAGAGTACCAATTCCGCATATACGCAGTCAATCGTTATGGAAAGAGTACATATCTGGATACACCTGGAATCACTGCTCACTATAACTTCAAACAACCTGGACCTCCTTCCACACCTATAGTGAAGTTGGCCACCAAGTCTCACATGTTGGTGACTTGGAATGAACCCGTCAATGATGGCGGTAGTCCTGTTGTGGGCTACCATCTGGAGAGGAAGGAGCGTTCTAGCATCATTTGGGCAAAGTTGAACAGAGGAATGATAAAAGATACAGAATACAAAGTCAACGGAATTGAAGAGGGCATGATGTATGAATACCGCGTCTATGCTGAAAATATTGCTGGTATTGGTAAAGTCAGCAAGGCCTGTGAAGCTGTAGCAGCCAGAGATCCATGCGATCCTCCCGGCACACCTGTAGTCACTGTTGTTACCAGAACATCTGTCTCTTTGTCTTGGGATAAACCAGAGTATGATGGTGGAGCCAAGGTTTCTGGCTACACCATTGAACGCAGAGACCTTCCTGAAGGACGCTGGACAAGGTGCAACTTCACCAATGTGCCTGAGACCCGATATGATGCGACAGGCCTTACAGAGAACAGCCAGTATGACTTCCGTGTCATTGCTAAGAATGCAGCTGGCCTGTTCAGTGATCCGTCTGACACCACTGGTCCAATCACTGTCAAGGCTGATGTGGATCCACCACGCATCATGATGGATGTCAAGTTCAGAGAGTCATTGCTTGTGAAAGCAGGAGAGACTCTGAGGATTAATGCTGACCTCGCGGGACGTCCCGCCCCTGTCATTTCCTGGACCAAGGATGGCAAAGAGATTGAGCTGAGAGCCAGAATCCAGATTGTTTCAACAGATACCAGCACTTCTGTTGTTGTGAAGGATAGCATCAGAAGAGATTCTGGACAGTATGTCCTGACTCTGCAGAATATTGGCGGAACAGTCACCATGCCAATAAACTGTGTGATTCTAGATAAGCCAGGACCCTCAGCAGGACCTCTGCAGATCACAGGTCTCACAGCTGAGGCGTGCACTCTGTCATGGGGTGCTCCTCAGGAGGCCGGCGGGGCTGACATCACACATTACATTGTTGAGAAGCGTGAGACCAGCCGCTTGGCATGGACAGTAGTGAATGGAGATGTCACAAAAACATACCTCAAAGTCACAGGATTGCTCAAGGGCAACGAATACATCTTCAGGGTTTTGGCCGTCAACAAGCATGGACTTGGTGAGGCTCTCAACAGTGATGCTGTAAAGATTACAGATCCATACACCTTTGCCACTGCTCCAAATAGTGTCGATGTCACTGCCATAACTGGAGATTCAATGACCCTCACCTGGTGCAAACCAGCCAGCGACGGAGGAAGCCCCATCACTGGATATGTGATTGAGCGCCGTGAAAAGACAGGCATGCGCTGGATCCGTGTGAATAGAGATCCAGTTGTTGAATGTACCACAGTAGCCACCAAACTGCGCAAGGGTTGTGAGTATGACTTCAGAGTCTATGCTGAAAATGCCGCTGGTCTGAGTCCTCCAAGTGAACATTCTGCATCATTCAGAGCAGTAGATGCTCTGGTTGTTGCTTCTCGCCCTACCAAGCCAAAGACTGTCAGTTCAACCAAGGACAGTTTGTCCATTGTCTGGAAACCACCAAGAGATGATGGCGGTGCTCCCATCCTTGGATACAGTGTAGAATACAGAGAGTATGTCCGTAAACCAGAGCCAGAGGTCGTGGAAGAAGAAGAAGAATATGAATATGAGGAGGATGAGGAAGAGGAGATACCTGAATCACCCGAGGAACTGGCAAGATGGGTTGAAGCTATCCCTCTTACCAAGAGCTTGGAGTTCACAATCACCGGACTACAGACAGACGCAGAATATGAATTCTGTGTCAAGGCAATAAACAAAGTTGGCAGCAGTGGGCGTAGCCCATATTCAGATGCAGCTACAGCAATGGACAGAACTGCCGAGCCATCATTTGACGTTGACATTGAGATGCGTAAAGTACTTATTGTCAAACACGGCATAGCATTTACTCTCAATGTACCATTCAAGGGCAAACCTGTGCCATCAGTGGCATGGGCCAAGGAGGGCGTTGATCTGAAGGTCAGAGGAACCATTGAATCAACAGAATCCAGCACTTCGCTGACCCTTGAGAAGTCAACTAGAAATGATTCTGGAGAGTACTGCATCACTATTGAATCCCCATTGGGAACAGCAACATTGCCCATGGTGGTCAAGGTGCTCGACTCTCCTGGCCCTCCGGTCAATGTTAAAGTGTCAGCAGTCACTAGGGATTCCGCTACCCTTACCTGGGAAGCTCCAGAGAACGATGGTGGTGACGCAGTAAAGGCCTACCATGTTGAAAAACGTGAGGCCAGTAAGAAGGCCTGGGTGTCTGTGACCAGCAACTGCCATACACTCACTTACAAGGTGGAAGACTTGCAGGAGGGAGCCATGTATTACTTCAGAGTTATTGGAGAGAATGAGCATGGAGTGGGTGTCCCTCAGGAGGCCAAGGCTGGAACAAAGATTACAGGTAACATATGAACTGACTGAGATTTTAAATGTAGTGTAGATCTGCAGTGATTAGTCTATCCACAGAAAAATAAGAGAATTTGTTAATGGATTCACCGTTAAAGTAATTTTTCATGGCAGAAAATGTTGTTTTCAGCCTCTCAAACATGGGGATTTGCTGCTTTTCTCTGTTTTATATCATATTAAAGTGAATATATTTGGGTTTTGGACTGACAAAACAAGACATAAAGACATTTTTCTCTATTTTCTGACATTTTATAGATCAAACCATATAGGCAGATTAATCGATGATGAAAATAATCGTTAGTTGCAGCTCTAATGTAGTAGGTGTGAAGATGATTTTATACAGACCTTTATCATTCGACAAAATGTGCTTTATAACTTTCCTGCCATCTGTTACAGAGGTACCAAGTGTACCCATGAAACTGGGAGTTGCAAATGTTACCAAGGACAGCGTTACGATCGCCTGGATGAGGCCAGAGTACGACGGCGGCAGCAGAGTCACTGGATACCTTATCGATGCTCTGGAGAAGGGACAGACCAAGTGGGTGAAGTGTGCCACCGTGAGGACGATGACGCACACCATCAAGAGCCTGAGGGAATGTGCCGAGTACTACTTCAGAGTCCGGGCTGAGAACCACGCCGGCCTCAGTGAACCCAAGGAGATGATCGTACCCGTCATCGTCAAGGAAATACACGGTATTATCTTTACTACTTTTGTTTTTTACTGTCCCTAGAAAACAAGAGGCAATTTTATATATTTCTACGGATGGATTTTGTTTTTATTAAAGGTAATACATGATATAAAATAATACATGGACATTCTGTATTGTAATGAAAATGTATATTCATAGATACTTTTTGAAATGCCATGAGATTTGGTGAAAAATACAGTTTGATGGGGGTATTTGTTTTCAGTGGTGGAAAGTAACTAAGTACATTTACTCTCGTAAAAGTATAATTTTGTGGTACTTGTACTTAACTTGAGAATGCATTTATTTGATGGCTTTACTTACTTTGCAGATTCAGATTAATAATACAAAATATAATCCACAAATATTTTATCATGTATTATTATATCTGTAAAATAAAACTTTATTGAACCCTTGGTAAAATTCACAAGCTACCCAGCAGTATATAAAGTAATTCAAATGAGCTCCAGCTTTACCAGCTGCAACATTAAAGTGATGAACACATTAATGCATCAATAATTATAATAATATAATATATACTATTCTGCAGGATGAGAATACTTTCGTACTTTAAGTATATTTTGATGTTAACCCTGTTTTACTTTTACTGCAGTCAGAGATCTGAGAACTACTTCCAGCTGTTGTTTTACACTGACATTAATTCATTGCTGTCTTGTTTTTTCAACAGAGGCTCCAGAGTTCGACCTGAAGAACTACCCAAAGAATACAGTTTATGTGAGATCAGGAGCCAACCTGACCTTTGAGATTCCTCTGATCGGCCGGCCCATGCCGAAGGTGACTATGTCCAAGAACAACGTCGTGATCAAGGGATCCAAGAGGCTGCTGACAGAAGTCACTCCGGACAGTTTGATCATCACCCTGAACGAAAGCATTGCAAGCGACGCCGGCAGATACGAAGTCACCGCCTCGAACGCGGGAGGCACCACCAAGATCTTCCTCATCTTCGTGGTGCTGGACCGACCTGGACCTCCCATCGGCCCGGTGGAGATCGGAGAGGTCGGAGAGACCACGGTGTGTCTGAAGTGGGCGTGTCCGGAGTACGACGGTGGCAGTCCTGTCACCAACTACATCGTTCTGAGGCGTCAGACTAGCACTCCTAACTGGGCCGAGGTGTCCACCAGCATCGCCAGAAGCTCCATCAAGGCCACCAAGCTGACCAAGGGGGAGGAGTACCAGTTCAGGATCAAGGCTGAGAACCGCTTCGGGGTCAGCGACTACATCGACAGCAAGCCCGTCATGATAAAGCTCCCATACAGTAAGTCATAGTGTTACTCTATTATTATCCTGAAAAAATACAAAATTTTAATGAAAAAAGCTTGAATGTGAAAAAAACCTTAATTTTCATGAAAAAAACTTGGATGTGAAAAAATACAAAATTTTCATACAAAAGCTTGAATGTGGAAAAATACAATACATTTTAATGAAAAAAGCTTGAATGTGAAAAAATACAAAAATTTCATGAAAAAAGCTTGAATGTGAAAAAATACTTAATTTTCATGAAAAAAGCTTGAATGTGAAAAAATATAAAATTTTCATGAAAAATGCTTGAATGTGAAAAAATACTTAATTTTCTTGAAAAAAAGCTTTAATGTGAAAAAATATAAAATTTTCATGAAAAAAGCTTGAATGTGAAAAAATACTTAATTTTCTTGAAAAAAGCTTGTATGTGAAAAAATACTTAATTTTCTTGAAAAAAAGCTTGTATGTGAAAAAATACTTAATTTTTTTGAAAAAAAGCTTGTATGTGAAAAAATACTTAATTTTCTTGAAAAAAAGCTTTAATGTGAAAAAATACTATATATTTCTTATATATAATATATATATATATATATATATATATATATAATATATATATATATATGTGTTTTTTTTTTTTTTGTATTATGATACAAAGACCTTTTTATTGTAGAGAAAGTGTTTGATCTGTAGCTGTCCGGACAGTGAGAATAGAAATGGCCTCCTCTTGCGTAAGTTTGTCTGACAGCCGTGGTGTAAATCCTCTCTGTGAATTAACACTGACGCTGTCCCTCACAGCCGTCCCTGGACCTCCGTCCACGCCGTGGTTCAGCTACGTGTCCAGAGAGAGCCTGACGGTGTGCTGGAACGAGCCGGTGAACGACGGAGGAAACTCTGTGATCGGATATCACATCCAGATGAAGGAGCGGAGCAGCATCCTCTGGCAGAAGGTCAACAAGACGGCCATCTCAGGAAACCAGTGGCGCGTCACCAATATCTGCCCCGGCCTCATCTACGAGTTCAAGGTGGCCGCGGAAAATGCTGCCGGCATTGGAAAGATGAGCAAGACCTCTGAAGAGGTGCTCGCCATTGATGCCTGCGGTGAGTGCGTTTCATTTGGATAGCCTGAAATAATAAAAGCCGACACCTGCAGCTGTCTGCCGTCTCAAGGTCTCCACGAAAGATGATACAGCACAAACAGAAAGTCATTCTCACGTGGCAAAGTCTAAATGTTGTCTTTGTAGGCAGAACAAAAAAATATAGATATTGAGAGATGAGGTGCGGAGGCAGTCCTCAAAACTTCAGGACAGGAAGTTGAAGGTGACGGAGAGATTTAATATCCACACCTGATTAGCTCAGCAGCAGTTCACTCTTGAGAATTACACGCTTTATTTGTGCAGGTTCAGCAGCTTTTGTGAACCCCCCTGAGGCTGTTTCATTAACGGCTGTCCCACTTTAATGTCACAGAGCCCCCAGCCAACGTCCACATCTCTGAGGTCACCAAGAACTCGGTGAGCCTAGCGTGGCAGCGTCCTCCGTACGACGGGGGCAGCAAGATCACGGGCTACAGCATGGAGCGGCGGGAGGCTCCCAGTGGCAGGTGGGTGAAGGCCAACTTCACGAACATCATCGAGATGGGCTTCACCATCTCCGGGCTGAACCAGGACGAGTCCTACGAGTTCAGAGTTTACGCCAAGAACGCCGTCGGCTCCATCAGCAACCCATCGCTCATCGCTGGCCCGGTCACCTGTGTGGACGCCTGCGGTTAGTTTTACATTTATAATATATATATATATATATTATATATAATGAACTCACTATAAGATGATGATTATTATAAAAAATCTGTTTTCTTTATTTTTCATGCAGATTACCATCTAATTGACATTTGCATATTTATTACATGAATATAAAGTAATGAAACTGAATTTTATTGACTGTTTCTAAATACCAGGCATGTTCACTGAGCAACTGCCCAAAATTTTTATTTTTTTTATTAAATGAGTAGCTTTCAAACTGTTTACGTTTATGTATTTATCTGGTGACCCTCAGGATCCCCGGCCATCGACCTTCCTCCAGAGTATCTGGATGTGGTTCAGTACAAAGCTGGATCTTCCGTGAAGCTCCACGTGGGAATCCTGGCCAAACCTCTGCCCAGCATCAAGTGGCTGAAGGACGGGAAGGAGCTGATGCCGACCTCCACGCTGTCGATCGAGAGCACCACAGACTCCTCTGCGGTCCTGATCAAAGACGCCTCGCGCTGCGACACCGGCTCGTATGAAGTCAAGATCAAGAACGTTCTGGGCTCAGCGTCTGCAACCATCAGGATCCAAATCCTGGGTATTTACAGCGTCTCGCCGCACCCACTCATATTAAACTGTGGCTCGTGGTTTTCCAAAGTTACTAGCGACTCAGCATTTTATCTAGCCACAATTTTGTTGGTGAATGTAGATTTATAACTTCTGAAATTACCTGAAAACACCCAAAATACAGAGTAAATAAAATGTTTTTAACACGTCAGGCATCAAATCTTCAGCTCTGAGCTGCTTTGGTATGAAAACATGCAGCTCATTGAAATATTATACATATAATATATACCAAAGTGTCTTAAAGCCGGATTCTAGCCACATGGATTCTGTGGCAGGTGCTAATGTCACGCCTATATGTGCAGATTAAATTGAGATGCTCTTCTATTTTTAAAAATGTTTTTGTTTCACCTCCCCTCAGACAAACCCGGACCCCCGGCCGGCATCATTAACTTCAACTCCGTCACGGCGGACAGAATGGCCTTCAGCTGGGAGCCCGTGCCCGAGTCGGACCAGGGCGGTTTCACAGTGACCCACTACATCGTGGAGCGGCGTGAGACCAGCCGCGTGGTCTGGTCCACAGTTTCAGACCACCACGAGAAAACTCACGTCAGCGTCAGCAAGCTGATGCGTGGAAACGAGTACGTGTTCCGCGTGATGGCCGTGAATAAGTTCGGAGTCGGAGAGCCGCTGGTGTCGGAGCCTGTCGTCGCCAAGAACACCTTCGGTAAGTTTGGGCTGCAGAGCGCCGAGAATATGATAATATTATTATATATATAATAATGTGAATATCAGATTTTATGATAATTCTTTGAGTTTTCCTGGTTAATTACAAAGACTTCCTCCGGATGCATGGCAGTCAGGAATAAGAATAAATTGTTCATAATGGTGTTGTTTTTATTTATGAGAGTATTAACTAGATTATATCAAGATTGAAGTGTAGTGTGAGAAGTGTATGTTCAAATACACATTTTAACCCATAAAAGTTAAAAATGATTAGGTAAGACAGCAGAGCAAGTTTTAAAATGTGTTTTATATTCCAATATTCATCAATGAGAAAGAATTAAAAAGAAAATGTCTTATTTTATTATTACCGAATAGTGCCTTTTAATGTAGTTTTTAGATTTTCACTACAAAGGATCCAAATTAGAGCCAAATCACTTGCTTACATCAAAAAAATTAAAACATTGAAACTTTTTTCTTCCGGGTCTCAGATATACTTTCTACTCTGCAGCAACTATCTGTCTTTGTTTGCTTTCATGAGAACTTTTTGTTTTTTATTTGCATTTTTTAACATGTTTATTATACATTTCTACAGTAACTCCTGGGCAGCCTCACACTCCCGAGGTGAATACCATCACCAAGTCCACCATGGTGGTAGAATGGGACAAACCAGGCGTAGACGGAGGTAGCGCCGTGACGGGATACTACCTGGAGAGGCGCGACAAGAAGAGCCTGCGCTGGATCAGAGTTTACAAAGACCCGATTGCAGACATCAAGAAGGGCGTGTACCACCTGACTGAAGGAAACGAGTACCAATATCGTGTGTGTGCAATTAACAAGGCCGGAGAGGGGCCGTTCTCTGAAGTGTCCGACTACTACAAGGCCGCTGACCCTGTCGGTAAGTGTCCTCACATTCACACATTTACAACAAAAACAAGAAAGATAAATGTGCAACCCGCACTAAACAAGTGCATTTTGCTGCAACAACAATGGAGTTCCACAAGGTTCGATCCTCGGACCCCTGTTATTTAATGTCTATAATGTCCCGTTTGCTGAAATTATTAAAAATTTGAAGATTTCATACCACATGTATGCACTTTAATATTCTGGCCTAAAGAGTACAAATCAAGCTAGATGTTATCCTGGATTGCTTTTGCTTGTTTCCTTGTATTTTTGTTGTCGTTTGTTTCCTGTGCTTTTACCTGTGTAATCTGTACAGCACTTTGGGTATGGAATGTGCTATTAATACATTTGCCTTTTCCTTACAGATACACCAGATGAGCCTTGCAAGTTGAAGTTGGTGGACTCCACCAAGACGTCCATCACCTTGGGCTGGTCCAAGCCCGAGTGGGACGGAGGCAGCGAGGTGATCAGCTACATGCTGGAGAAGCTTGTTGAGGGAGAAGAAGAGTGGGCTATGATTACCTCCAAGGGCGAGGTCAAGGCCACGGAATACACAGTTCACGACTTAAAACCAGACGTCAACTACTTCTTCAGAGTCTCTGCTGTCAACTGTGCTGGCCGTGGAGAGCCTCTGGAGATGACTGAGCCTGTGCAAGCTAAGGATATCCTGGGTAAATTAATCACTCGTGTTGAAAATGTGAAGTCTGTTCAACACTTGTTTCAACCCTGTTGCCCACTAAATTATGTCCCATACAACTAAACTGCATATTTTCTCCCGGATTGCAGTGGCACTCTTAACGTTAACGTTGTTAACATTGTGAATTGAAACAAAAGAAAACAAAACTAGAAAGTCCCTCTGAGTGCAGACCTCCACCAAGGCCAAAGCTGCAGTTCAGGTGCTCCTCTGATGCTCCCATATCCCGAGTTGGGAAGTTGTTCTTCCAACTTCGGTGTGTTCAAGAGCTTTAAGTCGTAATGTGGAAACAATATGGACACTTCAAAGAAGATGTATTTTATTGCTCAGTTTCAGAGTTGTTTAGACAACATTTTCCTAGTCAGGAGATCATTTTTACGATTATTTCGACATCACATTAATGCAGCACAAATGCCCTATCTGGCAATGTAACGAAATTATCGGACTGGGCGAGTATCGGCCCAGTGATTTGGATCCATTTCAAAATTGAATGTGTTCTTCGTTGGCCTGTTACTCCCCTCCATCAAGTGTCATTAAAATCTGGCCAGTAGCTTTTCTGTAATCCTGTTTGTGTGACCCGACCTCCTACATGCGCAGACATTAGAAACGTATTTGTAATACGTTAAAAACAAACTGGGACAAAATACGCAACATTTGAAATGTTCTTTACAATGCAGTTTCGTTGTATGCTAACGTGATTTTAAAGAAACCAGGTTGCTTGTTTTGTTCTTACGTTGCTCACATATAGCAGTTCCTGTGTGACCTTTTTATTCTCCTTGCTTTTCACAGAGGAGGCTCAGATTGATTCCGACGTGGCCATGAGAACTCACTACATTGTGAAGGCCGGTAAGGACGTGGAGCTGTCTGTTCCTCTGAAGGGTCGTCCAGTTCCCACTGCCTCCTGGAGTAAAGGAGAGGAATGCATCGATCATGACCCCAAATACGAGTTCCACCACTCAGACACCACCACCGTGCTTGTGATGCGTGAGGTGACCAGGCTTGACACCGGGAAGTACACGGTGAAGATAGAGAACGGTGTGGGAGAGCCGAAGATGCTGACTCTGTCCGTGAAGGTCCAGGATACTCCAGCTCAGTGCAGGAACCTGGTCTTGAAGGACGTGACACGTGGAAAGGTCACGCTCTGCTGGGAGCCTCCGCTCATCGACGGCGGCGCTGAGATCACAAACTACATTGTTGAGAAGAAGGACTCCTCCAAGAGATCCTACTCTGCAGTGACGAGCAAATGCACAGAAACAACGTACTCCATGGAAGACCTCTCCGAAAAGACATCCTTCTTCTTCCGTGTGTTAGCAGAGAATGAGAACGGCATTGGTGATCCGTGTGAGACTCTGGAGTCTGTGAAGGCCACAGAGACTCCGGGTCCGGTCAAGGAGGTTTCTATGAAGGATTCGTCCAAGACCTCTGTCACTCTGCAGTGGCTGAAGCCCGATTATGATGGCGGCAGCATCATCTCCGACTACGTCATTGAGAAGAAGCTCCAGGACGAGGACTGGTCATTGGGAGGAACCAGCAGACAGTGCGAATTTGAGGTGAAGAAACTCAAGGAGCACTCAAACGTGTCATTCAGAGTGGCCGCCAGGAATGAGAAGGGACAGGGCGACTTTGTTGAGATGGGTCCTATCAAGGTCATCGACTACATTATCACACCTGAGGCGAGCCTTGCAGAGTACCCAGACGGCCGCATCAGTGTTCGTCTGGGTCACAATGTGCACATTGAGCTGCCATATAAAGGTAAACCCAAACCTGCCGTACTGTGGCTAAAGGACAACCTGCCTCTGAAGGAGAGCGACCAGATCCGCTTCAAGAAGACGGAAAACAAAGCCACACTGATGATTAAGAACGTGAAAAAGGAGAACGAGGGTAAATACACCCTGACCCTTGACAACAAGGTCAACAGGAGATCCTTCCACATCCACGTCATCACACTTGGACCACCATCAAAGCCCATTGGACCCATCCGCCTGGATGAAGTGAGAGCCGAGAGCATCATGATCTCCTGGGATGAACCCAATGACGACGGCGGTGGAGACATCGCCTGCTACACTGTCGAGAAGCGCGACACCTCCCAGTCTGACTGGAAGATGGCCTGCTCCAGTGTACAGGATACTCAGTTCAAGATCTCCAACCTGGTCAAAGGCCTCCAGTACCAGTTCAGAGTGTGTGCCGAGAACAGATACGGCGTCAGCGAGCCTCTCGTCTCACAGATGGTCATTGCCAAGCACCAGTTCAGGCCTCCGGGCCCACCGGGCAAGCCTGTGGTGTACAATGTCACCAACGATGGCATGACCATCCAGTGGGAGCAACCCATCTATGACGGAGGTACCCCCATCCAGGGCTTCCATGTGGAAAAGAGGGAGAAGAATAGCATCATGTGGCAGAAGGTGAACACTGTGCTGGTCAAAGAGACAGACTACAGGATCCTGGGGCTCATCGAAGGCCTCGAGTACTCCTTCAGAGTCTACGCCCAGAACGATGCTGGCTGCAGCCGAATGAGTGATGAGAGCAAGCTGAACATGGCTGTCAGCCCTGTCGGTGAGTGCAGCTTCACACCACGGCATTATTGTTAGGGATACACGATATACTGTGGGCCGATAAATGATCGGACTATAATGGAAACCAAATAGCTTTCCTTGTCTTAAAAAGCGGCGGTGGCGGTTTGCACCCTTAAGTTGGTTTTGGCCAATAAACACAGAGAAGCAGAAGAAACGCAAACAAGAAAGCCAAACATGTAGTCGGCGGTGTGTTTTTTCAGTTTTGGTTTTCTCCGACCTAGTTTTGGTTGAAATATTAAATCATTCAGCCTTTCTTATCCTCAGGTGTGCATTAACCACAGGTTATCAACTTCTTTTTAAAATACTAAAATGTGAAGTTTTTGGTTATCTTCCGGGTATAGGCCATGAGAAGCAAGTCATTAACGTCTGACAAACATCCATGTCATGCATCCCTAATTATTTTGTATTACACCTCAAACATGCAGCATATTGGAATTATAATATAATTATTTATGTTTGGCAAAATAGTTTCTGTTTTAAAATCTGAATGAATAAAAACCCTTTGGCCAACATAAGTTTAAAGATGCATCCCATGTCTCTTAGATCCTCCTGGCCAGCCCGACTACACTGACGTGACTAGTGACTCAGTGACTCTGAAATGGGATGCACCCAAACGTGACGGTGGCAGCAAGATTACCAGCTACAGCCTTGAGAAACGCCAAGGCCACGGCCGCTGGTTTAAGGCCAACCTGACTGATGTTCATGACTGCCAGTACACAATCACCGGCCTGGCAACAAACGAGCGCTACGAGTTCAGAGTGACAGCCAGAAATGCCATCGGTGTCGTAAGTCCTCCCTCCAACTCCTCTGGCATGATTGTGGTCAGAAGTGAGAACGGTGAGTAATGACAACCTGGAGATGATTGTAATGTTTGAAATTCATGATTTTGCTACTGTACTAATGCATTTCCTTTACCTTCAACTAGCTTCTCCAATTATTGAGTTTGGCCCGGAGTACTTTGAGGGTTTGACAGTAAAGGCAGGAGACAACATCCGGCTGAAGGCGACCATCAGCGGACGCCCTGCTCCCAAAGTGGTCTGGTACAGAGACGGTGCGGTGGTTACCAAACGGATGATGGACATCATCAACGTCGCTGGATCCAGCACGCTGTTTGTCAGGGACGCTGATCGTACACACCGCGGCCTCTTCACGGTGGAGGCTACCAACGGATCTGGAAGCAGAAAGCAGGACATCCTTGTTCAAGTCCAAGGTACACAGTTTGGACATTTTTCTATTTATTAAGGTCTTTACACACCGGAGGCGTTTTCTTTGTGAGATTAATTCTCACGTCAATATATTTTTACAAACTGTTGTTTTTGTCATGCATACTTTCACACAGAACGTCAGTAAAAGCAACGTCATTTATTTTGTAATGAGGTTTTCTCCCCGTGAATAAAGGATCAACCATAAAACAGCTTTACTCCTTCCTTCTTACCTTTCACAATAACAGTCCTACACATAAAATATTTGTAGGCACGTAGTTTGCATTTCTGTGTCGTTTATTCGTCCCACCCAGATGTATAAATGCCTTAATACAGTGCAGTTGTAAACACCACTGTATTTATGTATTTCTGCTCTAACTCACGCCTCTCTGTAATGCAGACACCCCCGGGGAGCCGGTAGGACCCATCACTTTCAGCAACATCTCTGAGGGGAAGTGCACTCTTTCCTGGAGCGCACCGGAGAACGACGGCTGCTCAGAGATTTCACACTACATCATCGAGAAGCGTGAAACTGCCAAGATCTCTTGGGCGTTGGTGTCTGACGAGTGCACCGACTGCACTTTTAACGCAACCAAGCTCATCAAGACCAACGAGTACCAGTTCAGGGTCTCTGCTGTCAACAAGTTTGGACTGGGCAGACCTTTGGAGTCCAGTCCTGTCATCGCACAGATGCAATACAGTAAGTGCAAAGCTGGGGCTTTGTAGCACCCAATAATGTAATCATTTAAATTGCACTCAACCTTAAAATGTAATTCTGAGTGGCATTTAGAAGTCTCAAATAGTCTTAAATCAAACCAGCCATAAGCTGTAGGAACCGTGATCGAACTACATTGAAAAGTAGAAACTTTTTGACTTTCTTCTCAATTGCACTACCACGGATTGTGATGGGGGATCCAATCACAGATTATAAGGTTTTTATTATACCAATGATTTTTACATTATTTGGTTTATTATTGTATTTATTTACATTATTGGGTTTTATACATTATTGGGTGCTCCTAGGCTTTTTTAAATTAACAATTTAAGACAGTTTTCTCCACTTTACAAATATTGCACTAATCCACGGTGTTTCCCTCAGCTGCTCCTGAAGCTCCTGGTACTCCTGATGCTACTGAGGTGTCAGGAGAGAGCATCACGTTGTCCTGGACTCCTCCAACATCTGACGGAGGAAACCCCATTCAGTGTTACATCCTGGAGAAACGAGAGAAGAAGACTGTCCGTTTCTACAAGGTGATCACCAAGAAGCCCATTGTCGAATGTGCTCACAAGGTGCTCCACCTGACGGAGGATGTGGAGTACGAGTTCCGTGTCATGGCCGTGAACGACGGCGGCATCGGAGCTCCTAGCAACGTGTCCTTACCGATCAAAGCCGCCGAGCCGAAGGATATTCCCTGTGCTCCGTCTGTGGTGTGCGTGTCCGACTCCACCAGCACCTCCGTCAGCCTGGAGTGGTCCCGGCCTGCGGACGATGGCGGCATGGAGATCCTAGGCTACATTATCGAGATGGCGAAGGGAGAAGAGGCCGAATGGACAAGAGTAAATGAGGAGCTTGTTGCAGAGACAAACTACACAGCGACTTCTCTAAAGATGGGCGCGGAGTACAGGTTCAGAGTGGCGCCGGTCAATCACGTGGGCCGAGGCGAGGATCGGGAGATCCCAGAGCCTGCTCTGGCTGTCGACAGACAAACACCGCCGCAGGTGGACATTGACGCCTCCTTCAGGCAGACTCACATCGTCAAGCCTGGAGGTTCAGTGAGCCTGGGCGTCCACTTCAGAGGAAAGCCAGTCCCGACTGCCTCCTGGGTGAAGGAAGAAGGAGAGCTGGGTGCCATGTCGGAGGTCACAAGTACAGACGGCTTCAGTTCTCTCAACATTGAAAACTGCTCCAGAAACGATACCGGCAAGTACACAGTTAACCTGGAGAACACCAGTGGCAGCAAGGCCATCACATTCACTGTGAAAGTGATGGATACGCCCGGACCTCCACAGACTGTGGCCTTCAAGGAGGTCTCCAGAGGCTCGGTCACGCTAATTTGGGAGCCTCCTCTCAACGACGGTGGAGCGCGGATCCATCACTATGTTGTCGAGAGGCGCGAGGCTAGCCGCCGCACCTGGCAGCAGTCTGGAGGTAAGTGCAAGCAGCACATCCTGAAGATTCAGGACCTTCTGGAGGGAGTGCCGTACTTCTTCAGGGTCTCAGCAGAGAACCAGCACGGCGTGGGTGAGGCATTTGAGATAACTGAGCCCATCATCGCCACAGCAGAGCCGGCGTCTCCAAAGAGGATGGACATCCTGGACACTACGGACAGCTCCGTGCTGCTGGGCTGGCTGAAGCCAGAGCACGATGGCGGCAGCCGCATCCAGGGTTACATCATCGAGGCGAAGCCAAAGGGGACGGAAAAATGGATGGTGGTCGGCAACACCACAAATCTCACCTATTCGGTTGAGAAGCTCAACAAGGGCGACGAGTACGACTTCCGTGTAAAGGCCAAGAACGAGTCAGGCTGCAGCGCGCCAAGAGAAACTCTGGCGGCTGCACTGGTGAAAGAGCCACACATTGAACCTGCCGCCAACCTCAGCGAGATCACGAATCAGCTCATCACATGCCGCTCAGGGAAGACCTTCACCATCGATGTCCCCTTCAGTGGTAGACCTGTTCCTAAGGTCACCTGGAAGCTGGAGGAGATGAGGCTGAAGAACTCAGACAGAGTCTCCATCGTAACAACAAAGAACAGGAGCAGCATCTCGGTGAAGGAGGCCATGAGAGGAGACGGCGGTAAATACTTCCTGACCCTGGAGAACGTGGCAGGAACCAGGACCTTCACTATCGAAGTGAACGTCACAGGCAGACCCAGTCCTCCTACCGGACCCGTGGAGATCTCATCCATCACCTCTGAGTCCTGCGTCATTACATGGCAGCCACCGGAGGATGACGGTGGAACACAGATCACCAACTACATCGTGGAGAAACGCGAGTCTGGCTCCACCGCCTGGCAGCTCATCAACTCCAGCGTGAAGCGCACATCTCTGGACGTCAGCCACCTCACCAAGTACATGCAGTACACGTTCAGGGTCTCCGCGGAGAACAGGTTCGGAGTCAGCAAGCACACAGAGTCTGAGACCATTGTCGCAGAGCATCCTTTCAGTGAGTAACAGACTTCAAAATGCATTTAACGTGTGAATTATAAAGACATTTTAAAACATTTATTGGCAGCACTTTCTGTGTCTATAACGCATTAGAAACATACTTTTAATCTGCTTATAGTGCTGTTTAATTATAGTTATAAGCACTCATAGTTACTGGAATTGCACATTGTTGCAACTTTTTGTGTTGTTCTTGCTTAGATTTAATGATGTACAGCAGTTAGAAAGTATTATGATACCTTATAAGTTATTATAAAATGTGATTATTGTTATAAAGCAGTATGCATGTTTGTAATGTAATATACAGAACTATAAACAAATGATAAGTGTGTTTATTTATTAGGCGGTTATTGTTTGTCAAAATGTTTGTCTCTATTGAATCAGAAGGTGAAAATCTCTTTTTTTAAATCCCAGCCCCTCCCAGCGCCCCAACAAGGCCTTCAGTCTTTAACGTCACCGCTAACACGATGACCCTGAAGTGGGAGGAGCCGTACCACGACGGCGGCAGCAAGGTGACGGGCTACTGGATCGAGAAGAAGGAGAGGAACAACATCCTGTGGGTGAGGGAGAACAAGATCCCCTGCTTTGAATGCTACAGTAAGATGGAGGGCCTGGTCGAAGGCCTGGAGTACCAGTTCAGGGTCTACGCCATGAACAGCGCCGGGCTGAGCAAAGCCAGCGAGGCCTCCAAGGGAGCAGTCGCTCAAAACCCAGTTGGTGAGTTCTGACCTGGTTTAGAATCTTAGCATCCTCTTTAATGAACACTGCATCACTCCAGCATGTCTGCTCTGTTTCTCAGATGCTCCAAGTAAACCAGAAGTCACGAATGTTACCAGAACCACCGTGTCCCTCAAATGGTCCTCGCCGCTGAACGATGGTGGCTGTCCCATCGTGGGCTACATCATTGAGCGTAAGCCGTACACGTTGACCGGCGAGGGCCGCTGGCTGAAGTGTAACTACACTAATGTGATCGACACTGTGTACACCGTGACGGCGCTGGGAGAGGGCGAGCCCTACGAGTTCAGAGTTGTCGCCAAGAACGCCAACCAGGTGTTCAGCCTGCCCTCAGAGTCCACCGGCTCGGTGCAGTGCAAGACCGACTTCGGTAAGACCTGCTTCCCTAGTACAGCACGCGGACCACAAGTCTGAAAGTAAACTATGACAGTAAGATGTTTCCTGCCACATGTTCTTCACTGTGGCCTCGCGTTTCTCTTTAATATAAAGTCCTGCAGCTCTATGGAAACAGCACCATCATGGCTAGAAGTTGAGAAAACTTAGAAATGTGTTTTGTGCAGAGTAACTATTAAAATGCCATAAATCATACAAAAAGAGAAAAAACTCAAATTGAATTCCTTTGATAATATATTTGATAAAAATTTGATAAAAATGGAATCTCTATATAAGGAATGTCGGAAAGTAAAAAAAATAAATGCTTGTACAGTTTCTAGCTCGTCTGTATCTTAACAATACATGGTTCCCTTCCTCCCCAACAGAGCCTCCAAAGGCGCAGCTGGACAGTAAACTGCTGTCTGAGACGGTGAGGGTGAGGGCGGGTTCAGACCTGGTTCTGGACGCTGCAGTGGGAGGCCGGCCAGACCCCAAGGCATCCTGGTCAAAGGGCACCAGGGATCTGGAGCTGTGTGAGAAATACCACCTGCAGTACACCCCTACCCGGGCCATGGCCATCATCAAGTTCTGTGACAGAGATGACACCGGGAAGTACACGCTCACCGTCAAGAACGTGAGCGGCACCAAGACCGCTGAGGTCAACGTTAAAGTGCTAGGTGAGAAGAGAGCTTTGTTTTGAAAACGTCACGGAGATTTTCCTTTGTGTCAGAGTTAAGGTTCCCTTTACTGAAGTCGGTTGCATAGATACCTTCCAGATTGAGTATTTATTCACCCGAAGTGAATTACAATGAGCCTGCATGTTTTTTTCCCAGACACCCCTGGAGTTTGTGAAGGCAGCATTGAGATCAGTAAGATCACAGAGGAGTCGTGCTCCCTGAGCTGGAATCCTCCTCTGGAGGACGGCGGCGACGACGTGTCCCACTTCATCGTGGAGAGGCGTGACACCAACAGACTCAACTGGGTCATCATGCACGGCGAGTGCAAGGAGCAGACCTGCAACATCACAGGGCTCTTCAAGAACACCGAGTATCTGTTCAGAGTCCGCAGCGTCAACAAGTATGGAGCCGGAGTCCACCTGCAGTCAGAGCCCATGGTGGCCAGAAACACGTTCAGTAAGTCAGCACTCGCTTTATTCTGAATAAAATCCCCGTTCTTTTATTTTGAAGACAGAAACATGTTTTTTCATGCACTGGTTAGATTTGTTGACAAAACAAGAAATGAAGTAACCCTTCATTACGTGCTTTCCTCCAGCCGTGCCGACTCCTCCTGGCGCTCCGGAGATCCTGGCGTCAGGAAAAGACTTCACCACCATTGAGTGGCTGAAGCCGGAGAGCGATGGCGGCAGCCCGCTGATCCACTACCTGGTGGAGCGGCGTGAAAGGAAGAGCGCCCGCTGGGTGAAGGTGAACAGGGACGGAGCTCACCTGGACTCCATGCTGAAGGTGTGCGGCCTGACCGAAGGAAACGTCTACCAGTTCAGAGTGACAGCCATCAACAAGGCGGGCGAGAGCGAAGCCAGCGAGGTCTCGCTCTACGTCGTGTGCAGAGTGCCGACATGTGAGTGTGAAGGTCATCTTCATGTGTAAAACTCTGCTGCTTCACAGATCACCTGAAAGTAAGAGTATCCGGGTTAAGATTTCCTTACAATGGCCACTTAAGTATCTTAGTTTCTTTCCTTATCTTGGTCTTATACTTAAAGGGTTAACCCTAACCCTAATCCCTTAAAGTTAATTAAGCCGTTGCACAAAAGACATGAGCGACCTAAGTAAACAAGTTATTGTACCTCTGACTCGATCTTAACAACAAGGTGCGTTTATGGCAATAAATTAAGGAAATGATGATACCTGTGTTACCTTAACGATGAGATTAACACTTAAGTACTTGAGGAGAAATCTTAAGGAGTTTTGTGCAGCCGGCCCCTGATGTTTATAGCTGTTCATGTTAATCTCAGGCACCCCCGCTCCGCCCTCTATCCCCCGTATCACCGACACCTACGCCGACAGCATCAGCCTGGCCTGGTCGCGGCCCGTGGACGACGGAGGATCCGACGTGATGGGCTACATCCTGGAGATGCAGGAAGCCGGAACAGAGGAGTGGAAGAAAGCCCACGAGAAGACGCTGCGTGCTGCAGAGCTGCTGGTGACGGGACTCTCTGGAGGGAAGAAATACTGCTTCAGAGTGGCAGGCATCAACATCAACGGCACCGGAGACTTCAGTGAAGCGTGTGCCGAGACGGAGCCAGTGGAGCGACTCGGTACGAAGTTTAGCTTTTTATTTATTAGGAAATAGGGCTGCACCATATCAGGACATGCCATAACTTGTGATAAATAAACTGAATTTAGTTCTGCGAAAATACATCAAACTGCTTGTTGAATTAAAAAAAAAAAATTTAACATTTGGGTGGATGACGGGGATTTAAAGCTGTAAAGCTGCACTTTAAAATGTAACTGAGTGCATTATGTCTTTAAGTTGTGTTGCCCTTTTTTATTTATATGATATGATTTACATTATAAAAAGAACATGACATACACAAACTGGCACACAGGTTTCACTTTCAAATTTTAAACCTATTTTATTATATTGTGCCACAGAAACTCCTGACTTTGAACTCCACGATGACCTGAAGAAGACCATCTGCCTGCGCGCCGGTGGATCCCTCCGCCTGTTCGTGAGCATCACCGGTCGCCCTGCTCCCGCCATCACTTGGAGCAAGCCTGGCGTGGACCTCCACAACAGAGGCTTCATCGACATCAGCAGCACGTCCACCACGCTCATCATCGACAGGGTCCACCGCTACGACGCCGGAAAGTACACGCTGGTGGCCGAGAACTCTGCTGGGAAACAGGAAGTCAACATCCTGGTCAAAGTTTATGGTAAGTGGTCAAATGTGCGGGCAGAGGTTCTTTAAACTATTTATTTTACCGTTTTATGTGAAACGCTTTTGGAACTGTTTTATTTAAGCAACACACTTCAGGCACATTCGTGCTTTTCATGCTCTGCTCAACATTTGTCTTTAGTCTTCTTTCAGACTAAAAGAAAACATCAGACACATCCAGAGTTTATTTAATAACTTTGTCTGTTTGTGTCTGTAGATTTCTCATCACATAAAGCTTCATTTACATATTTAAACATCACATGTCAGAACACTTGTAATATAAAAAGTAATTGTGTTAATGTGAGTCCTGAACTGGGGAAGTTTCATGTGATATCTGTGAGTTACAGTTTGTTACACCTGTAGTGTCTCCCTTAACATAATATGTGTATTGTTAGATACTCCCGGACCAACTGGAGCAATCAAGATCAAGGAGCTGACCAAGGAGTCGGCCACCATTTCCTGGGAGGCCCCAACTGTGGATGGCGGTGCTCCCGTCAACAACTACATCATTGAGAGGCGAGAAGCATCCATGAGAGCCTACAAGACCATCACCTCCAAGTGCAGCAAGACGTCATACAAGATTGACGGCCTGATGGAGGGCATGTTGTACTACTTCAGAGTCCTCCCCGAAAACATCTACGGTATTGGCGAGCCCTGCGAGACTCCGGACATCATCCTGGTGTGCGAGGTGCCTCTGCCGCCGCACAAGCTGGAGATGATCGACGTCACCAAGAGCACCGTGACCCTCGGCTGGGAGAAGCCCGAGCATGACGGCGGCAGCAGACTGACGGGATACGTCATCGAGGCCTGCAAGTTCGGCACCGACAAGTGGATGAAGGTGGCCACGCTGAAGACCACGGACTTCGAGCACACCATCGAGAAGCTGAACGAGAGCGAGCAGTACTTGTTCAGAATCAAAGCCATCAACAGCAGAGGAGCCAGCGAACCCAAAGAGCTGCTTACCGCCATCACTGTGCAGGAACAGAGAGGTAACAACAAACACTTTACTTCCTGTTTGTTGCCGCCATCACAAAGGAAAATGTGGCTTTTCTGCCCCGCAGTGACATCACATATAATCATTTATATGTCATTTAAAATAATAATCTGTTTCCCAGCTGTTGATGTGACTTTATGCTCTTTTTGTCCTCTCCAGTGATGCCCGTGGTGGACTTCTCCAGTATTCCTCAGAAGGTGGTGAATGTCCTCGCCGGTAAGACTCTGGAGCTGGACCTGCCACTCGTTGGCCGGCCTCCTCCCGTCTGCTCCTGGTATTTCAGAGACAACAAGATGAAAAACACAGACCGCGTGAAGATCAAGAGCACTGGAAAGTTCTCCAAACTGAGCGTGTCCGACTCCACCATCGATGACACTGGAGACTACTCGCTGGAGGTGAAGAACACCGTCGGAGTGATCACCGAGGTCGTCAAGGTCATCATCCTCTGTAAGGAAAACGTATTGTTCGTCTCATTGTGTGTCACTGCGCAGCTCACTATGAACATTACGGGCTGGCCGATATAACAATCAACTCGGTCCGATAACATTTGGAACGTTTTGAAGAGCAGCTCGCTTGAAGTTAGCATCGGGCTGACACCACTCGTTTAAATTTAAGTTTAAATTTGAGTTTAAAAGGTTAATTAAACAGATTAACCTTTTTTAGATATACTGTAAATCACAAAATGTATTTTTGTCACTGTGAGTGTATTAATATTTATAATGCATAGTGGATAGAGGTGTGTTCATGTCAACACAAAAGATTTTCATTTGTAGTGTCTCCTGTAAATTAAACATTATTATTGTAATTGAATATATATATCGATCAATGTAAAAACATCATGTGATGCTGATGTTAAGTGTCTCCGTTGTCCTGCAGCTAAACCCGATGAGCCTCAGGGTCCCATCAGGTTCGATGAGGTGGACGCGACCACCGTCAGCTGCAGCTGGGACCCCCCCCTCAGAGACGGCGGCGCTCCCATCAGCGGCTACGCGGTGGAGCAGCGTGATGCTCACCGGCCCGGCTGGGTGCCCGTCTGCGACTCCGTCAGCCGACCAACCTTCAAGTTTGAGAACCTGATGGAGGGAGACGAGTACGTCTTCCGGGCGGCCGCCATCAACCGCTACGGCACCGGAGACTTCCTGCAGTCGGAGATCGTCACCTGCAGGAGCTTGAAAAGTAAGAGTTTATTTAAAAAGTCAAACAGAATAAAATACACATGTATATATATGGTAAAAAAACACCTCAAAGAGAGAAAATATATAAATAAAAAATAAGAATGCAAAATAAAATATCATTAACATACATATCTTTTAATGCCTGTAAATTATGATTAGTTTTTCAATCAGCAGCATGTTGATAACTAATCAAATGAATCATTTATATATATATATATATATATATATCCATATACATATAGATAATCACATGATGTACTTATGTTATTTTTCATAAATTAGTCTCATTTTGTAAATAGATAAATATTGAAACATCAGTCATATACATACTATAAAATATGAAAAATACTATAAAAACCTGTCCCTCCTCCTCAGATGTGCCTGGACCTCCGGGCCGTCCCACCATCTTTGATGTTTCCCGTGACGGCATGACCGTGGCCTGGAACCCGCCGGAAGAAGACGGCGGCCTTGAGGTTTCTGGATACATCATCGAGCGCAAAGAGGTCCGCTCGGACAGATGGGTGCGCGCAAACAAGAATCCCATCACCATGACCAGGTACAGGTCCACGGAGCTGATCGAGGGCCTGGAGTACGAACACAGGATCACCGCCATCAACACCCGAGGACAGAGCAAACCCAGCCTGCTGTCCAAACCGGCCACGGCCACGGATCCCATCGGTAAGAGAGGTTTAGTTTTAGTTCTAACTGATCTTTACTTACTTTAGGCAGCAGATATGACAGACTTTTACTGCTTCTCCTCCCGCTCAGATCCACCCGGCTGTCCTCAGAACCCGAGGATCACCGATACCACCAAATCAACCGTGTCGCTGGCGTGGAGTCCCCCCGACGATGAGGGCGACGCTCGGGTGGACGGTTACCTGATAGAGATGCAAAAGGTGGGCACCATGGCCTGGATCAAGTGCAACACCACGCCGTCTCTGATCTGCGAGTATACGCTCACCAAGATGCCTCAAGGACAAGAGTTCAAGTTCCGCGTGATGGCCTGCAATGCCGGCGGCTCTGGAGAACCCGCCGAGGTGCCGGGAACCGTCTCTGTGACGGAGATGCTCGGTAAGAGAGGTTCTTTTTTATGAATATTTCCACTGAGATTCAAGTTTTTTATAAATCCACCTTGTTTATAAAAGAATGTAGTTTAAGGAGAGTCTGCAAACTTTAAATGCGCTAAAGACAGTGCAGGTTTAAGGAACCCGCCGGCACCAGTTGAGTTTTAGGAGTCAGCAGAAACATAAATGAACAGCAAGTGTTTCTTCAGGATGTCATATTTCACCACCTGCACTAACATAATTTGCATTGTTTAACACTAACATAACTATTGTTGTTTGCAGAATCTCCGGACTACGACCTGGAGCTCAAATACAAAGACGTGTACGTGGTTCGCCACGGAGGTGTGGTCAGACTTTCTGTGCCCGTCAAGGGAAAACCTCAGCCAGCCTGCATGTGGTCCAAGGACAGCGCCGCCGTCTCCACCAAGGCCATGATTGCCACCACAGAGGACGCCAGCGAGCTAGTGATCAAGGGCGCCGAGAGGAGCGACTCCGGCGTGTACGACCTGCTGCTAGAGAACGTGGTGGGCAAGAAGAAGGCCCAGATCAAGGTGAAGGTCATCGGCCGCCCGAGTGCTCCCGAGGGGCCACTGCTGTTCGAGGAGATCCAGGCCAACTCTGTCAAGGTGTCGTGGAAGACGTCCGTAGACGACGGCGGCTCAGAGATCCTGGGTTACATCGTAGAGAGACGCGAGGTGGCCAGAAACGCCTGGTACACCGTGGATTCCAGAGTGACCGACTCTCACCTGCTGGTGAAGGGCCTGAAGGAGGGAACAGAGTACCACTTCAAGGTGACCGCGGAAAACTCCTTCGGCATCAGCGCCTCCCTGAAGTCCGAACAGCCTCTGGTGCCCAAAACCCGTCTCTGTAAGTAAAAAAACACGTCTGTTATCAGACGAGTGGAAAGAAAACCCTCACATTTAATTAGAGTTTATTTAATAACTTTGTCTGTTTGTGTCTGTAGATTTCCGCTAAATTCACCAAAACTGACATTACATAAAGCCTCATTTACATATTTAAACATCACATGTCAGAGAACTTGTAATATAAAAAGTAATTGTGTTAATGTAAGTAATGAACTGGGGAAGTTTCCTGCTGATATCTATTAGTTACATTTTTGAGCCTATTCACCTGCAGTGTGTTTAAACAGCATAATAATCTGTGTGTTTTCAACCAGGTGCTCCGGAGCCTTCCAGCACCGCCCCAGAGATCATGGACATCACCAAGAGCTCCGTGGCGTTGGCCTGGTCCAGACCGAAGGACGACGGCGGCTCCGCCATCACCGGATACTTTGTTGAGTACAAGATGGTGTCCGCTGAGACGTGGACACGCCACACGACCTCCATCAGCTCCACTATGTTCACACTGCCCGGACTCAGCCCCGACGCTGAATACCAGTTCCGCATTGTTGCTGTCAACGGCATCGGAGAGAGCGAGGCCGGCCCGGTGTCCGACCCCGTCACATGCAAGGATCCATTTGGTGAGAACTAGAACCAGAACCAGAACCAGAACCAGAGCCAGAACCCGTTTAACTGCCAAGGCGGTTTCACATATTAGGAATGTGCTTTGTTGTTTTGGTGCGTAAACATAAACATAGTAAAAGATAAAAGCAAGAATTGGAAAAATTAAGAAACATAAATATAGTATAGAAGAAAAATACTATAAAAGCCCCCACCTTTTGAATTCCTCATTCACTCCGTTTCAAAAAATCCTTAAAGAGTTTTAAGCCTGAGAGGTGAATCGTGACCATAAAACATTTGAATTGGAGCAAAAACTAATTTGGAAAATGTAAAAAAAGGCAAAGATACAACACGATGTACATAATTGTTTTAAGAGTGAAGGAACTACTCATCCCATAAACCCTTGTCAATGACGACTCGCCTCCTCTGGAAACTCAAGAAAAACTTTTGAACTAACCGTAAGATGTGGATAACATGTCCCAGCTGAGCCAGACAAAAACAATATTTCTCTCTCTGCAGTTTCACAGACACCAGAATAAGAAAACACTGTGATTATTGTCAATAAGTCACGAAAACAACTTTTTTATTTCTTCCCTTCCAGATAAGCCAAGTCAACCCGGGGAGATCGACACGGTAAACGTAGCAAAGAACTCCATCACCATCCGCTGGCAAGCCCCAGAGTGCAACGGTGGGAAGGAGGTGCTCGGCTACTGGGTGGAGTACAGGAAGTCCATCGAGAGTAGCTGGAAGAAGTCCAACAAGCAGAGGCTGAAGGAGAAAGAGTTCACTGCGCCCGGCCTGGCTGAGGCCACCGAGTATGAGTTCAGAGTGTTCGCTGAGAACGAGACGGGCATGAGCCGACCGCGCAGGACCGCCACGTGCATCAAGACCAAGCTGAGCGGTGAGAGCACACAAATATTATTATATTTATTATTATATTTAATATTATAGTTATTATTATTGTTAGAATTATCATTATTATTACATTTTTTTCATTCTCAAGGCTCAATAAAAATATTGTTCTAGAATGCTACAATGATATGAGATGAACTTTTATAACTTTCTTGAAAAATAGTGTCTGACTTGCTTAACATTTTGAAGTTTAAATAACATTACTAAAGTTAATAATAAATGTGTTCCTTGTTTTATGCGCACAGTTGAAACTAAACCAGGTCTGAGAAAGGAAATGGATGAAGTGACGGCCAAGCTCGGCCAGCCCGGTGTCATGAAGTGCCAGATTATTGGCAGACCCGTCCCCGACATTAAGTGGTACCACGCCGGCAAGGAGGTCGTCGAGTCTCGCAAGTACGAGATGAGCTCTGACGGCCGCAACCACTCGCTGTCCATCACCACGGACCAGCAGGAGGACGAGGGCGAGTACACATGCAAGGGCATCAACGACGCCGGAGAGGCGGAGACCACCGGCACTCTGGTGCTTGAGGCCGCCGCGTCCTTCCACCCAGACTACCCGCTGAAGGAAACCTACTTCGCCGGCCTGGGATCCACCCTGCGCATCCATGCCGTCTACATTGGCCGCCCTGAGCCAAAGATCATGTGGCTGCACGGGGCCAAGACCCTGGAGAACACGGAGGACATCAGCATCGAGACCACAGAGCACTACACGCACCTGGTGATCAAGAACGTGCAGCGCAGGATCCACGGAGGCAAATACAGGATCAGACTGCACAACCACTTCGGTCGGGCAGACACCGCCTTCAATGTGGAGATCTACGGTACGTTAATGCAGCAGAGCACGCATTGTGGCGGTGGAAGCACGTGAGCAGGCAGCGCGGGGGGAGGCGTCACCTCATTTCCTGTATAGTCCGAAGCCCAAGTCAGAATAACGTGCAGTGTTGTAAAGTCTAAAAGTCAACATTTATTGAAAAAATTATTCACAACACGTTTTATCTAAACCAGACGTTGAGCGTTTTTGAGCGACTTTGAGTGAGGAGCGGACGCTCTCCGCGCTTCACTTGGCTCACATGCCCTGGCTGATAGTATGATATTTATCATTTCTATGTGTTTGCAGACAAACCCGAGATGCCTCATGGCCCCATCGTGCTGGAGGCGCTGCTGAAGAACTCGGTCATCATCAGCTGGAAGGCTCCCGCAGACGACGGCGGCTGCATGATCACTAACTACATCGTGGAGAAGTGCGAGGACAAGGAGGGCGCCGAGTGGGAGCTGGTGTCGTCCTCCATCAACGGCTTATCCTGCCGCGTACCCAACCTCATCGACAGCGCTGGGTACTTCTTCCGGGTTTACGCCCAGAACCGCTACGGCAACAGCGAACCACTGGAGCTCACCTCCCCCATCCTCATTAAGAGCCAGCTGGGTACGTTTATTTATTTTACTCGTATTTAAAGTGTACATGTACTATAACACACACTATCAGTGCACATTATTCTGATGGTTTCTGGGTAATATATTCCTTCTCACAGAAAAACCGTCACCGCCTCTGTCGCCGGTTGTTTCTGGCGTCACCAAAGACTCCTGCGTGGTTTCCTGGAAGCCTCCTGTCAGCGACGGCGGCTCCAAGATCAAGAGCTACTGCCTTGAGAAGAAGCACAAGAAGGACAAGAAGGAGTGGAGCGACTGGACTCCGGTGACCACGGACGAGATCAAGCAGACCGTGTTCTCTGTCAAACGCCTGGTCGAGGGTGTTGAGTGCATCTTCCGCGTGAAGTGCGAGAACCTGGGAGGGCAGAGCGACTACAGCGAGGAGACAGCTCCCATCGTGCCGGCCACCGCCATGGAGATCCGCGCTCCCGCCTTCAAGGAAGAGCTGAGGAACATGAGCGTCAAGCACAGGAGCAACGCCACCCTTGTGTGCAAGATCACAGGGCAGCCCAAGCCTGTGATCAAGTGGTTCAGACGAGGAAAGGAGATCCACTCCGACGGAAAGAAGATCAAGATCCAGGAGTTCAAGGGAGGGTACCATCAGCTGGTCATCACCGAGGCGGACGAGGAGGATTCCACCGTGTACCAGATCAGGGCCACCAACCAGGGAGGCTCCATCTGCGCCACAGTGTCTCTGGATGTTGAAAGTAAGCTCAGCTCTAGCAAACATATTTAACACATTTTTGAATCAGAATCTGTTTTATTGACAAGTAGGTTTTCAAGTAGCACGTTGTGCTGTGCAGGATCTTTTGTTTTTGGAAGTGGTTTGTGCAGAATTTTGGAAAAAGTTCCCAAATTTAAAAAAAATATGACAAATTTCTCTCATTTCTAGTCCCTGCCAAGATCCACCTGCCAAAGAACCTGAAGGACAAGGAAGCCATCCCTGCCCTGCGTGGAGAAGTGGTCAATATCAAGATTCCTTTCAGCGGCAAACCTGATCCTGTCATCACGTGGCAGAAGGGACAAGATCTCATTGACAGCAATGGCCACTACCAGGTCATCGTCACCAGGTCGTTCACCGCGCTGGTGTTCTCCAACGGCGTGGAGAAGAAGGATGCTGGTTTCTACATCGTCTGTGCCAAGAACAGGTTTGGCATCGACCAGCAGACAGTCGAGTTGGATGTAGCTGACGTTCCTGATCCTCCACGTGGAGTCAAAGCCAGCGACGTCTCCAGGGACTCGGTCACACTGAACTGGGTGGCCCCAGCCAATGACGGAGGCAGCAGGGTCATCAGCTACATCATTGAGAAGTGTCCCACCACTGCTGAGAGATGGGAGCGCGTTGTCCAGTCCCGCGACACACACTACACCGCTATCAATCTCTTCGGAGGAACCAGCTATCAGTTCAGAGTCATTGCTGAGAACAAATTTGGACAGAGTGCTCCATCCGAGACCAGCGGACCCGTCATGACCAAGGAGGACAAATCAAGAGTCCTGCTGTATGACCGGGAGGTGGACGATACTGGACGTGTTCCCAGGGGCAAGACTCACTCCGATGCCAAGAATATGCACAACAAATACGCCATTGCAGAGGAATTGGGCAGAGGTCAGTTTGGCATTGTCCACCGCTGCGTCAGTATCAGCTCTGAGAAGACTTACATGGCTAAATTCTTCAAGGTGAGAGGCGCAGATCAAGCAATCGTCAAGAAAGAAATTGCAACACTGAATCTGGCCAAACATACCAACTTCCTTCTCCTGCAAGAGTCGTTCGACAGCCCCGAAGAGCTGGTGATGATCTACGACTTTATCTCTGGCACTGACATCTTTGAGCGCCTCAGCACAGCCGAGTTTGAGCTCAATGAGCGTGAGATTGTCAACTACATCAGGCAGATCTGCTCGGCTCTGGAGTTCCTGCACGCTGAGAGCTACGGACACTTTGACATCAGACCGGAGAACATTGTGTACACAACTAGAACTAGCTCTAATGTAAAGATCATTGAGCTGGGCCAGTCCAGGCACCTGACTCCTGGAGACCAAATGAAGGTCCAGTACAGCACTGCAGAGTATGCTGCCCCTGAGATCCACCAGTGTGACATGGTCAGCTCCGTCTCTGACATGTGGGCGGTGGGTGTCCTCGCCTACGTGCTCCTCAGTGGACTGAATCCATTCACAGCTGAAACACACCAGCAGATGATTGACAACATCTCCAACGCAGCCTACAGCTACGATGACGAGTCTTTCAAGCAAGTCAGCGTGGAAGCATTAGACTTCACAGACCGCCTGATGACGAAGGAACGTAAGCATCGTATGTCTGCGGCGGAGGCTCTGGTGCATCCTTGGCTGACCAAGCCTGCAGAGGAGATCAGCACCAGAGCAATGCAAACCGGCAGGCACAAGAGATACTACCAGACGATGGTGAAGAAAGAGTGGAAAATGGTTGTCTCTGCAGCCCGTGTAGCCAGCGGCGGCTCCATCAGATCCCAGCGGGGAATCTTTGTCTCCAAGGTGAAGATAGCTCCGTTTGAACACGGCCCTGTTGGAGGCCAGATCGGCCATGCCGTGGTGAACGAGGGAGGTAATGTGAAGTTCACCTGCAACATTGAAAACTATGACAGCACTACTGAAGTCACATGGTACTGTGGTGTCAGGCAACTTGAAGCTGGTGACAAATATGAAATTGAGTATGAGGACGGTCTGGCTGTAATCACCATCAACAAGGTCACAAGAGCCGATGACGGCACTTACAGATGCAAGGTTGTGAACGAGTATGGTGAGGACAGCGCCTACGCTGAGCTGTTTATCAACGGCGTCAGATCTTACCGCGACTTCTTCACCACCCGTGTGGTCAAGAAGACGAAGCGCAGGGTCGACACTGCCAGGATGCTCCAGAAGCCTCCGGAGTTCACTCTTCCTCTGGTCAACCGTACAGCCTACATCGGTGAGGACCTGCGCTTAAGTGTCACCATCACAGTTCACCCTGAGCCTCGGGTCATCTGGCACAAATCCGGACAGAAGCTCATCCCTGGACAAGACGACAAGAAATACACCTTCATCAGCGACAAGGGCCTGTACCAGCTGATTATCCACAAAATTGAGAATGAGGATGATGCCGAGTACAGCGTCGTGGCCCGTAACAGGTATGGTGACGACAGCTGCAAGGCCCGTCTTACCGTTGTTCCTCGCCCTAAACCAGCAGACCTTACCCTGAGGCCCATGTTCAAACGCCTGCTCGCAAACATTGAGTGCCGGGAGGGCCAGAACGTACGCTTTGAGATTAGAGTATCCGGACATCCCGCACTGAAGTGGGAGAAGGATGGCATGCCTTTAGCTTTTGGACCATCTATCGAGGTGGTCCATGAGGGTCTGGATTACTTCATCCTTCACGTGAGAGACACTCTCACTGAGGACTCTGGTGTATACAGAGTCACTGCTACCAACTCTGCTGGATCTGCCAGCTGCCAGGCCACGCTCAAAGTAGAACGGGTCACACATGTAAAGAAGGAATATGAGATGAGTGAAAAAGAGAAGAAAACGATGGCTGGAAAGGTGGAAATGGAGAAAAAGGTGAGGTTGTCTCAGATTTTGTCTGATACTGTATTCATACCTCTGCCACCCGCGGCAGTGCAAGCTGTCAGGGAGGCAGCCACCATGTTCAAGCCTGCTGTGACGACGAAGAAGGGCGAGAAGACTGAGGCGGAGCTACAGAAAGAAAAAGAGGAGAGGAAGAAGCGTGCAGATGAGAAGAGGCTGCGTATGCCGTACGACGTGCCCGCTCCTCGTGTCATTAACCCAGCTGCCCTTGAGGAGGACGTGGAAATAAAACACTTCAAGCCGCTCTCTGACATGAAGTGGTACAAGAAGCTGCGGGATCAGTATGAGTTCCCTGAACCGATGGATAAAATCAAACAGAAGAGGATGAAGCGTATCCGCCTCTCCAGGTGGGAGCAGTTCTATGAGGTGCCTATCAGGATCAAGGACCAGTATAAGCCTAAGTGGCGCATCTCCGTGACTCAGGACGACTTGGAGACTGTGAGGCCTGCAAGGCAGCGCACTCCTTCCCCTGAGATGGAGGCCTACCACCGGATCAGGAGGAGGTCCCTGGGCGACCTGTCCGACGAGGAGCTCCTGCTGCCTGTGAATGAGTACCTGTCGATGAAGAGAACTGA
This sequence comes from Bovichtus variegatus, assembly GCA_943593645.1. Taxonomy (NCBI): domain Eukaryota; kingdom Metazoa; phylum Chordata; class Actinopteri; order Perciformes; family Bovichtidae; genus Bovichtus; species Bovichtus variegatus. The sequence continues at coordinate 675,878 of CALSCE010005794.1, forward strand.
GGAGGAGAGGCTTCGTCTGGAGGAAGAGCTGGAGCTTGGTTACTCTGCTTCTCCCCTGAGCCTCAGCCCGGTGCGCTTCGAGCTGTCGGCCCTGCGTCCCTCGTCTCCCAGAAGAGTCTACAGCGATGACGAAGAGGGAGAAGAAGTCCGCAGATACGACTCCTACCGAATCCCATCTAAATACGAGGCTGGCCCTAGTTTTGTTGAGCTCCGCCAGCGTCACGACAAAGCCACACATAAACCTCCAAGAGAGAAGCAGAGGGTGTATGAAGAGAGAGAAGATCAGGAGCTGCTGCGCCCATACACAACTGCTCAGAGGTTGTCCACCTACAAGAGTGAGCTCAAGCGCATGGAGTTTGAGGAGAAGACTCGCACATTGAAAAAGGAAACTACTGTCACTGTTGCAACCGTCTCTCAGGGAGTTGAATCTGAGCACCTGACTGCTATTACCTCAAAATATACCCCCAAACCAATCAAGAAGCTCCAAGTGCCTGAGCCCGAGAGGAGGAGATCTCGTACCCCAGATAGTGCTGCCAAGTCTGACGTGACCTTTACCAAAGTCGACTTTGCATCCAGGTATGAGGAGAGAAAGCAGGCTCTGAGATCGGAGAGGAGGTCAGTGGAGAGGACGTTTGAGGTGGTGACACAGGCTCCCTTCAGTCTTGACCACAGCCCACGTATAACCATTAGGATGCGATCCCACCGCGTACCCTACGGCTCCAACACAAGGTTCACCCTGAACATTCAGGCCAGACCCGAGCCGGAGGTCAAGTGGTTCCACAACGGGAAAGAGATTCGTCAGACGGGCAAATACCACATGACCAACATCAGTGGGGTTCTGACTCTCAAGATCAACAACTGTGTGACTGAAGATGCTGGCACGTACCGCGTCGTCTGCACCAACGCCAAAGGAGAGACTTCTGACTACGCCACATTGGATGTGGCAGGAGAAGAATACGCTGCTTTCTCTTCCCTCCGCAGAGATGAGGAGCCTCCATCCTCCCATCTGCCAGAAATGACCAGGACGCAGGAGTATCACATGTCCTCCTCGAAGACATCAGTGAAGGAAAGTGTGACTAAGAAAGAGACCACCACTGTTGTTGTTGAGAAGCGAAGGGAGAAGCCGAGTGTTGCTGCCAAGATCCTGACCAAACCTCAGTCCGTGACTGTAGAGGAGGGAGCCCTTGCCAGGTTTGAGTGTGAAGTGGATGGCGAACCGGCACCTTCTATCGCCTGGCTGCGCGAAGGAGAGGTTGTTGGCTCCTCTTTCCGTCACCACATCGTCTATACTCAGTTCAACTCCTCTTTCGAGATCTCTGCTGTGGAGACGTCGGACGAAGGCAGCTACACTCTGCAGGTAGAAAACGCTGGAGGCAAACAAGAGGCCCATTTCACTCTGACTATCCGCAAGTCTGAGTCCAAGGAGAAAGTAGTGGTCAGAATCACCTCCCCTGAGGCTAAGTCCCCCGAACCAGTCAAATCCCCTCAAAGAGTCAAGTCCCCGGAGCCAATCAAGTCACCTCAGAGAGTCAAGTCTCCAGTCTCACCAAAGTCCCCGACGCCAAAGTCCCCAACTCCATCCGAGAAGGAACGTGGGACTTCTCTTGGAAAGAAGCCGTCCTTCTCCGTGGGACTGAGCGACGTCTCCGCAGCGTCTGACTCGATGGTCAAGCTCTCAGTGAAGCTGGCCGGAGAGCCCGAACCTGCAATCTCATGGACAAAGGATGGAAAGGTAACATACTCTTCATACTCTTCAGTCATTTACAAATAGGCATGTGACGGTGTGAAAATATCATATCACGATTATCCTGGCCAAAATAATTCCCGATATTATCCAGATAATCACCAATATGTTTAAAACTCTTGAAATGTCACTGAAACATACTGGAATCACTGCACTTTACATTTAGTTAAGAAAATTCTATTTTTTATTATCTTTTTTTTGTGAAAAACAAACAATCTCAGATAAGGTCGTCATAAATAAAATAGCAAAATTGTGTGAGTTCTTAAGATCTTTATTTCTGTATATGATAAAATAAATGAAAAAAGAACAAATATACAATAACAAAAGAAAATGAAAAGGTGAGATGAACAACTCTGAGGGCTTGTAAGAGGAACCCACCTATTATATATAT
>CALSCE010005840.1:99-10400 GCA_943593645.1 Bovichtus variegatus
CACACACTCTCACTCACACACTCTCACTCACACACTCTCACTCACACACACACACACACACTAGAGCATTTAAAGGAATAATTTGACATTTTGGTGAAATACACTTTTTTTTTTTTTGTTTTACAAAGGATGAGAAGATAGAAGCAACTTATCGGAGACAGGATTGGTTTAGCCTAGCTTAGCTTGTCCTATGTTGCCAGGCTACTGTGTTCTTGATATAAACTATCAAAATGGAGGAAGCTATCCAAGCTTAGTACCTGTCCACTTTCATTGAAGTTACGAGAAAGGACTCAAAGATACAAATATGTTACAAACACTAATGTCCCATTCGTGACCAAGCTTTTAATAACTCTCTTTATTAAATGTAATTTTATAGTGACTGACTAGCGGTAGCGTTTTTTTTTCTTGTTAGCAGTTAGCTCACCAGCTACAGTAGCTTTCTGATTAGCCCTGCAAGTAGTCACTACGTCACAAAGCCTGTGTGCAGATAAACTTTCTGGTTTGCCCAAACTTTAAAACTCACTAATTAACAGGTTGTATCTAATGTTTTTACTCCAAACACAAACAGTGCAAATAATGTGCAACTAGGCTTCTTCTTGTCGAACATCATCTCAGGACATTAAGCCACATAACATTTACGTTAAACAAAAGAGATATAATGTGTCATTCATTGACATTTATAGGTGTTGGTAGGCCTAACTTTGTACTCTGAACAGTCAGGCTAGCTGTTTCCCCCTGCTTCCAGTCTTTATGCTAAGCTAAGCTAACTGACCCCAGCTCTGTACTTAAAGACCCTAAAAACTAAAGTATGTCTATACCATTTAATATTCATGAGTAAATAAGCAAAATCTAAACTTAAGTAAAATAACTTCCCTTATATTTTGTAGTTTAGCAGTCAAAGTTGATCAACTTTGAGAATAGCAAAAATAAAAACATAAATACAAATATCTTTTGTGTGAATTCACTTTTGTGTTCATGAAAGACGAATCACTTACACTGAGAAGCTGATTGAGAAAAAAGGTTTCAAGGGCTTTTAACACAAACCTGTGACTGGTTCAGATCTTCTCATCTAATTCACGTCAAGAATTATTTTTTAAACTATTCCTTTACGATGGTGTCACGAGAGGTTGACGTTTTCATACTCGCCGTGGTCCGAGTCCTCCAGCTCGATACCCGGCACCAGGCTGTAGTATTCAGTTGACTGGGTGAGGTAAGCCTTCTCTCTGTCAGCCGAGTCTTTCATCACTTCTGTCACGCTCACTGTGTCCAGGTCTGTCTTGCTGGCCCTGTCGGGCCCCGGGGGGCCCTGCTTCCCCTCTGTAGAGCTGGAAACGTGCGAGGAGACTTGTGGAAGAGACTCCACAGAGCCCAGCTTAATCTCCACCTCTTCATAGATGTCTCTGGTGCTTCCCAGGAGGGTGGACGCCGGGCGTAGCAGCAGCTGGTTCTTCAGGATCCCCTCTTTGCCACAGTTTCCAGCTTTATTCGGCTCCGTGGCTGCAAGTTTCTGCTTGTTGCGATGCTTCTGGCCGTTGCTGGAGTTGGAAGCTCTCTTCTTTGAGGTGCTTAATGTTGCTTCTTTCTTCTTCCTCTTCCTCCCACAGCACCAGCAGAGCACCAAGGCGGAGAGGATGAGAAGAGGGAGCGCGATGAAGAGTGCGGTGAGGGCAGCTGGGCGGCATACGTCGCTGAGCCTCAGCGACAACACAGTGGTGCCGGCCAGGAGCCGGGGAGAGACGCAGGTCAGGTTCCCCACCAGATCCTGCAGCTGAGCGGTCCTGTTGACCTCCCTGCCTTCCTCCAGGCCTTCTAGTAACAAGCAGGAGCAGTCCCAGGGGTTACCATCCAACTCCAGCGTTTGCAGACCGGGCTTCTGCAGCACAGAGCCTGGGAGGAGGCGTAGCTGGTTTCCCTGCAGATTCAGCTTCTGGAGGCCGTCTGAGGCCTGAAGAAAACCCTCAGGAAGCTCCTGAATCAGGTTCCAGCTCAGATCCACCTCCATCAGGCTCGGCTGGCTGGCCAGAAACTCCCTTGGCAACACTCTTAGTCTGTTGTGACCCAAATAAACCTTCTGCAGTGAAGAGACGTCTTTGCCACTCGTATGAACAGAACTGATATTACAGAAAGAGAGATCCAGCGTCTCTATGTTTGTCTCATTGGTAAACACAGGCCAGTGCACGTGGCTGAAAGCGGAGCCGGAGTAGTTCAAGCAACAGACGCCAGCAGGAAACTCAGAGGGAAACTGGGACAAAATGGTGGCTGCTGGACACATACATCCACCCACAAGTCCCATATTCACCACAAACATGAAAATCAGCAGGGCACCACGCTGGCAAAGCATCTCTGAAAGAGAAACCACAGACTGTAACTTCATCATTGCTACTAAAGTGTCCCCTGACTCTCTCAGGCAGCCCTACCTGCCTCCTGGTCTCTCTCTCTCAGCAGCGGAGGGGATCCACTTTATGAAGGCTCACAGTTGTAAACTTAGCAACTTCTCTGAGGACTCCTGGTTGCTGTGAGGATCGTGGGAGTTGGCATGGTGACACGGGTCACTAGGGATCAGAAGTCCAGTGTTTGGCTGTCGGAGAGGAAACAGATGCTGCTTTGAGTTTCACGTTAATTGGCAGATGGAAGTTGTACAAACATTACCTGAAGGCAAAGCTGGAGGCTAAAGTAGTTCAACAAGCAGGTTATTGAGTTTAATTAGACTGTAAACCCCCTCAAATCTGACATAAAAAGGTCCAAGAGGTTACTCCAAAAAAAATTACATTTTATTTAAAATTCCCAGACTTATTCTGATGAATAAATTATAGTATTCAAAATACAGTGTACATTTAAACTGATATAGATTTTTTTTGAGGTGGTTAAAATACTGTATGTTTTGCTGCTTCCTCCTTCCACAGCAGTGCATTGATTTGCTCCCGTGTCTGTTTCTCCAAACTAGGGGTGTGCTGACCGCCATCTACTGTAGGTAACACTCTGACAATGGATAAGTGCCTCATGCAACCCCACTTCAAAATATCCAAACGATCCCTTGAACATTAAAAAGGGACACGCAAGACATCAAAACACATTTGTAGAGTAGAAAACAGCATAAATGACTTTTAGGAGGTTTGAGAAGGTCCCTAAAATAATGTGAAACTGCTTAATTTCACTGTAATTTCATGAAGTATAAATTACCCCTATATGTCTATTTTAAACCCAGGTTTCATTCCTACCATGTGTCTAATTGGGAGACTGTGACATGACAACATTTGGGAAACCCTGCTATTGAAGACATAAAAAAAACGAATTGCTGGTGACGCTGGCTGAACATAAAAGCACATGTGGTGGACATAAACAAGGCTTGTGTTTTCTGAAAGACTTTACATGCGAAGCAGGAAGAGAGGGAGTGCGTTTGGTCGTGTCATCAGACTTCCTCACACACCACAATGGAGCTGAAAGCTGCTCCACAGTTCGGAGGCAGGAATGTGCAAACTCCCCAAACAACAGGGCCAATTCATGAGCAGTGCGGAGTTTAAGCAGGACCCCCGTTGTCAGCTGTGATCATCTCTTAACCAAAGCAACCTCACTTTACCTGCTGATGAAAAAATAAACTCTTCGTAACAACAGGTTCGTAACAGGTAAACTGGCTCCAGGGGAGAGATCGGCTGCAAGAAATCCAATTCAGCTCCTTCAAATTCCAGCAAACCTCATTATAACTAAAATTGAAACAGAGACAATTACAGCTGAAACTGAAAACTAACTCTTTGCAACTATTTTAATAATCTTTTGACTTTTTAAGCAAAAACCCTCTTATTCCAGCTTCTCAAATGTGAATATTTGCTGGTCATTCATTACAGGAAACTGAATATCGTTGAGTTTTGGACTCTTGGTCTGGACAAAATAAGACAATTAAATATGTCATCTAGATCAAAAGAGTCGTCAGCACAATCAATAATGTAAATAATCATCATTTGCAGCTATAAAAACAACATAAAGTGAAATAGCTGAGGAGGTCTGGCTACAAGCCTGAGAAACTCAGTGTCCACATGAGCCTTTTTTGGGAGAAAGTGGGACATATAGTGTCAAAGATATTTAAGAATTGATGTTCTGTTTCTCTCCATTTTGGAGATGCAACTGATTATGTTTCAGTGATATCTATCTCATCAAGATCTTTATAGTCGCACTGCGGACCTTTTCCTTAACTCTCTACGCTCCATAGATAATAATTTGTACTTATACCCTTCAACAACAAAAAGACACTAAATAGCAGAAATAATTACCTGACACAGAAACAGAAACATCTCCTTCTTCTCGGTCCTTATTTTTTTTCAATTCTAAATGCGCCTGAATCCCATTGTAATAAAAGGCACAATGTGTGTTTATTTGACGGCTTCACCCTGGGCCTTCTCTTCTTGTTTTAAAGTGGTGGACTAGAACTTGTACTTTTAAGTGCGTGGCGTCATCTCATCATAAGGTCTGTGGGCTGAGAGAGCAATTAACCGAAAATGAATGAAACCCAGTATCCAATTCTTATGATGCATCTATGACGTCACGGAAAACCCAACAAAAATTGAGCTGAACATAAAGGAGCTCCTCTTGAGTCACAAAAAACAACAAACAAACAAAGAAATAAGAAGACTACGTGTGGATTTTCAGCCTCGACTTCAGCAGAGCAGCAAAAGTCTCTCTAACAAACGCAGGAAGTGTGCGTCAAAGGAAAGAAACTCTGACTCTTGTAGAGATGATGTAATATATCCAACATGTTTGACAGAGTATGTGGGAGGATGAGATAATGCAGGTATGAAGAAGGTTGTTGATGTTACCCAGATTTATTTTAACTTTAAAATAGTCTCACATGCAGATATGCAGATAATACCCAGCAGGGGAAAGTAACTAAGTACATTTACTAAAATACTTAAGTACAATTTTGAGGATTTCTATTTTATACTTCTACTTTATTACATCTCAGAGGCAAAAAATTTACTTTTTACTCCACTACATTCATTTGACAGCATATATTACTTTGCAGATTCAGATTATTAAAACAAAATATAATTAATAAATGAGTTATGATGTATTATTATAGATACATGTGTTAAAATCAGCTCCACCTTTACCAGCTGCAACATAAAAATGATGAACACATTAATGCATCAATAATTATAATGCAATAATGTAAGATGTATTCTGAAATTTGCTATTCTGCATCAACAGTACTTTTATGAATCAAAGTATATTTTGATTCTAATGCTTTTGTACTTTTACTTAAATAAGATGTTGTATTAGTGTTATTGCTACTTTTACTTAAGATCTGAGTATTTCTTCCACTGCCAATGCAAAGAACTATTTCACAAGGTAGTTTGTTCTTCTCTGGTTCACAGGAGGTGATACAGGTTCTGTTTCCTGCAGCAGACGGACAGCAGGTTGTTTGGAATAAATATAAGAAGAGCTGGAGGTGAGCAACGGCAGCCCCAGCTAAACAAAGAGCAGAGAAACAGCAAGAGGAAAACTAAAGTCCACCACAGTGACAATAACGCAAGGTTAACATCATAACAAAAAGTTATGTATGGGAGTTTTAGATCCAATACCAGGAATGTTACGGTTAATATTAAAACTTCCTGCTGAATGCACCTCATTCAAATTAAATCCCCCATTAGTGGGTGAATTCAAAGAGGGAAAACTCCCTTTAGACACCAGCAGAGACAGTTTTATACTGAGCATTAAAGTATTATAATGTCTGTTGAAGGCCCTCAAGACTAAAACTATATGATTTCATTCCAATTTAAGGTTTCTTTGGATAAAACCTGCAATAAGTTTTTGGCCACATGGGGGCAGCAGAAACAAGCTGTGAATACAACATTAATATATTATCACCTTTTATCAGACACAGAGCAACATTAGCTTCACTTGAAGTTGTGTTTGTGTCCACCTGATGAAGGTAAGTCCAATATCGTCTCTTCTTCTAGCTCCGTCTATCTGGCTCTTGAGCGGCTAAACGCCACACTATGTTCACCAGCTAGTTGCTAACTTTGTCCGTCTGCTGTTTGACGCTGGACAAGTTATGTACAGTGGGATTTTTTTTAAACTTTCTTTCATCAAAAACAGCTGCCTGCTGCTGGAAATTAGGAGGGTGAACCAATACGGTAAAGTTACGGGCCGTAAAACCAAAACAAGGAGCTAAACAGCTGTGTAGAGCTGAGAGGAACTGCGGAGTCGGGTGATAATTCACCATGAGCAACCTATTTCACTTTCAAGTAACCGTGTGATACATTGCTAACACAAACGTATTCATTATAGCACCTTTAAATTTCACAAACACGTGACTTTACTTGTTCTGTCATGATGTTTTGTTCATTTCCGTCACAAAACTTCACTATAAAGCAGCGACTTATTCATAAATCCTCAAGAAAATAGAGAAAGAAAGTTGTGTTTTGTGAAATGTATTTATAAAGAACCTTTAAAAATCCATTAATGCTTTAAAGGAGAATAATAATCGTTATAATTGAATATCTGATAAAAACAACACGGAATGTTTCAGATAAGCTTGTGTTTGCTTTTAATCTCAAACTTTATTCTTAAACGTTACCATGTGAGCTGAGCGTCCTGTTGATACACATTTCATATCCTCTAACTGCCATATTTGCATGCTGCACTGCTCTGTTAAAAGCTTTTGTCCTGACCGATATCCATCAACAGACGACATATTCAAAGCTTGATCGCTCTGAAGAGGAAAGGGAAAGGTTTGTGTGGGTGCAAGTAGGTCAAAATTTGTTTAGATTTGGATGTTTTGGTCCAAGTTTTAAGTAAAACTTTTATATGTGTAGCTAATTCCGTGCATTCAAGTTAAGATAACTCTCCCATCTGTGATAACAGAACCAGTCTAAAGGTTAGAGTCGACTCACACGTTTCACAATCTGACAGCTCGGGGAGATCTGCATTTATTGAGGTTTCTGCACATTTGTGTCAAGCAAGCACTCTAAATATTGGCAGATGAGTTGATCTTTGGATTTAGAAGTTACACACAACAAAAGGAGACATTTGTTGACACCTTCACTGGGCCTCAGAGCTGCAAGCGTGAAGCGTCTTCATCCAAACAGAGGGATTTCCATCTCCTCTCAGGGTGTGAAGAGTGCCCACAGCAAGAGAGAGGAGTATGTTTAAATCTGGAGAACATGGGTGATCTCACTCGCTAACAATGTGAGCTGCTACATCCTCTCTGGCAGCAGAGCTTCCTCTGAAATAACCGTCTCCATTCTCCTTTCATACAGCTTTTCATCATAAAATATATGTATGTTAAAACCAGGGCGGCAGCTGCAGCTCCACAGACGGATATTTTCTGGCGATTTTAGTGTCCAAATATCGAAAGTTGTGGTTATTTTTAAGGCTGATTATCTTATTTATACTTAATATCATTAAAATATACTAATTTAAGGTAAAGAAAATAGAAATAACTCAGTTTCAGTATTCAATTCAGTATTTTACCAGTGTGGAGAGGTAATTTAAACAGCAATACACTTTACAGATCATCTAACAGTTGACAGAATCAATAAAATGTAGAAAAACAAATTAATTAGATAATTTAATGTACTTTTTTGGTGTCTGGTCAAATGTTCTGAAGGGGGTGGGGTTGCATTTGGGAGGTCTTGGACTCATGCCCTCAGTGTTGCTCATTATCTGGCTGCAGCTCTGCACAAAACACACCATACGATCATCAAGTGTACCACCCACCATAATTGTAACTGCACCCTGTGTGGTTGATTAAAGCTCTTAGAAATATGCACCAAAAACATGAATGCACACGCGTGTTTTCTTACCTGTGATTGTCATGTCCGCTGCTCTCCTGTTGCTCTCTGTCAGAAGTTCAGATGAAACTCGAGGAATCAAACTGCACGAGGAGCGACGGCAGCAGCGTGTTTCTCCCCTCTGCATCCCATCAACTGTCGCGGCTCGAGCTCTCCTCCTTCGGATCAGAGGGTGTGTCTCCCTCCGAGCGGAATGTGGAAATACAGCTTCCAGTCAGCGCGTGCGTGCGTGCGTGCGTGCGGGTGTTAATCATGTTCATACACAGTGTTCAGTTAAAGTGCGTTTATCTGCGACTGAAGCGGACAGATTTGATGATCACTGACTTCAGCACAAAGTTGAAGTGAGCTGCTGCAGCGCTGCGGCCGCAGAGCGCCCCCTGGTGTCCAGAGCCCAAGCAGCGTTTTTAAGCTCCATATATCTGGAACAAACTCGCAGAAAACTGCAGGTCCGCTGCAACTCTCACTTCTTTTACATCAAGGCCGCAGCCTTTTATTAAATAAAATAATTATTCATATCTTACACTGGACTGAAACTTTTTTTCTTGTGTTTAATACCAGTCTAATTCTATTTTAGCTAGTTTTTTTTCCTGTTCTCTGGGCTCTTTAATGACTCTTTTTAAATGTATTTAAATGTCATTTTCTGATGTGTTTCTTTTATATATTATATATACAGTATATGTGTTCATCACTTTGATGCTACTGTTAGTATATTTGGAGCAGATTTTAACTACTTTACCTGCTTGTGAACACCCCCAGGTGTGAATAAAGTTTGATCTTAATCTATAATATTACATCATCATTTATTTGTCGGTTATATTTTATATAATTAATCTGAATCTGCAAAGTATAAGTGCTTAATAACTGTACACTTAAGTGCAGTACTTAAGTAAATTTACTTATTTATTTTCCACCACTGAAATAGACTAATTTACAGATTTATGTTTGTCTTCTGGCACCATCACCATAACAACCATTAATTACAGAGATTTGCTAATTAGACTTTATCTCTGATCTCTGCAGTGTAATTTACAAACATTTTTTGCTGCTATTTCAACTCCTTTTATGGCTTATACATTTGTTACAGATCCTTTGGGTGAAGGTTTAATTAAATTGATCAGTTGCTCTTTATTTAATCACTCTAATCAGTTAATGTAATAAATGAATTCTTTCGAAAGTTAATTTAGGCACTCAATGGTTATACTTTACAGTTTAATCATGATCATTTATATTAAGTAAAGTTAGGGAATTTTATGTTATGTCACACAATTGTTGCCCAATTGTCATTATTTTTCTAAATTCATTTTCCAAATCTTTTTCTTACAAAGTTAAGCAGCAATGCAGTTCAACTCCCAGTTATACAGTAAATAATCTTTGGAAACAAAAAACCTTTAAAATTTCTTCAGTAAATTCAGAGAGTGAAATTATCTTCACTTTTATGTTAACTAGAATCTTTCTTGGGCCATAATGACTTCACCTGTGCCTCTACGTACAGGTTTTTTTTTTTTTTTTTTTTTTTTTTTAATGAATGACCAATAGATGGCAGTATTAACCAGCACTCAACAAGCTCAAAACATACTCTTAACATAGATTTACACACTTTCCAACAACACAAGCGGAAATAATAAACTGAATAATCAATAAAGTAATTGAAAGAGAATTATTTTGCTAATCCATAGATTGTTTCAGTCACATTTTACACAAAAATGCCAAAACATTCAGTGATTCTAGCTTCTCAAGTTTGAGGATTTGCTACTTTTCTTTGACAGTAAACAAAATATCTTTGATATTCTGTCAAAACAAGAAATTTAAAAACACTTTAGGCATTTTTCACTGTTTTTTGACATTTTATAACTGATTAATCAGGAAAATATCATCAATAATGTAAGTTAACATTGGTTAAAGCACTAAAACTAACAAACACGAACATATACAAATCAATTTATTTAGATATAAAAGACAGGTGCATTTTTTTATTTTTTTTATACAGCCTATATACACTGTTCAATTGACAATAATAAGAAAATCTCTCGCTACAAAATCAGTGTAAACATGTTTTCTGGTTGGTCGTTTTCTTAAAGTCTCGGTGGCGAGACAGAAAAGAGTGCAGAGAACTTATTGTAAACAATGCACACCTCCCTCTCACTGAATATAACACTGAAACAACAAACATGTAAAGAATATAAAAAAAAAAGAAAAAAAGGAGATTATGCTACGGTCTTGATCATTGTTAGATTACACATAGTGAAACGTATTTCTTGGCACCTCTCAGTCCATGGCAGACAAATCACAGACGATACATTTTAGTGCAGTTTTTGTTGTTTTGTGTCAGTTTTAAGTCCCAGGAGTCGAACACACTGATGTGTAAGTAAAGTATATTTATATACAACACGTAGGGCAGCACTGCTACGGTTTCTCCTCTTGTGCAGCTAAATGTAAATTGACAAGCAGTTGGAGGTTTCTCAATAACACTTTGGTTAAACGCTACAATCTTATATATGATATATATATATATAT
>CALSCE010005846.1:0-10738 GCA_943593645.1 Bovichtus variegatus
TTTTATTGGCTTGACAAACAGATTAACTTTACTTTGGAAATGCATCACATTTTTAAGTGATACAATTAATTTAGTTATGACTCAAGTTGTATACACTTTTTTTCACAACACCACTTTGCTGCAAGATGTAATGAGAATGTAATGTTAATGAATTTGCTTACGAAGGAAAACCATAGAGGGCACGCTGGCCTCTGTTTACAGAAATAAGCTGTGTAGAGAATGACTGCAAAATGCTTTGACGTCCACATTATAGCTCTGTATTTATCTTACTTTCCAGTGTGGGTCTTCATTAGTGCCTCTGCTGCTCTGCAGGTAAATCAGTAGCTCAACTGTGACACGATGCACTGCTTCAAGTTAAGCACATGGTAAATGGTAAATGTTTAGTGTGCTTCTTATTAAAAAAAAACAACCTTAAATGGTATTTGTAGACATGCATCATTTTGCCCAGCACATTCTGCTACACAGCAGGAAATCAGAAATGAGCCCATTGCCAGGAATCCTCTCTGTGGGAAAAGTGGCTGCTGTTACAAGAGCCAGATCTTTTTGATAAGGAAGTTTGATGATCGCCGATGCCGAGAAAAACCTTTGCACAAGCAGCAATGAAATGGTGGAATAAACTGTCCTGTTCACATCCTTGACAGTAAGTAATCAGAAGGAACAATCTAAACAATCTAGACCTCCGCCAGAGGAAAACTACTGGAAGAGATGGACCAACTTTCTGCAGAGGGACGTCCCGGAAACTGGTAAATGTCACTTTGCCAAAGATAGTCACTAGTGGTGCACTATGTTCATAGATGATAAAAAAGCATAAAACAAATAGAGCAGTTTTTATTCCGATGAGGCGTTGTTACTGTGAGATGTTATTCTCATTACTTGTGAATCAAAAGGGTCCAAGTAAACTCAGTTACAGTTGTGTGGCTTCTGATGAAACATACAGATCACATTTTATAGCAGCTCATTGTAGCAATATGTTAACAACCAAGGAGGAAGGAGCAGGGCACACTGGGATTTACAGTCAGTCAGCGAATGTGTCTTTCAATCAAGCAGCTAGCTGGTGGACTGAACAAATGTTCTGTCAAACAATCAATTCATCAATAAAGACCTCAGCGGGAAGCAGGTTTTCCAATACCTCTCTGTGTTGTGTGGCATGGTGGGGTCGATGGACACCATGGCTCCGGACGAATCCAGCAGGGACAGATTAGTGTTCCTGCGTGAAGACAAAAACATATCAACATTTGACTGGAAGTAAGTGTAAGAGATCTTTTTATCTGTTATCTTAAGTCATTTCCTATATAAATACTGTATGTCTCATTAATATTCAAAAAAGATGGACATATTGTTGGGACATGTGCTAGCACTGCTAATGGGTAGAATGGTGATAGATACATTTAGGAGAACCAAGAGGTCCAGCTCAAATCTTCCATCAGAGCAAAACATCCATGTGTCCATGAGCAGAACACTGAATAAGGATGTTGTCTGGGCATCCTTCAGGGATCATAAGTAATAATGTCTCTACTGCAATAACAAAACAAATGTTACAATGATGCTTCAATGGAGTTTCTCAAGAACTTGCAGGTCATGATAAAACAGAATCGTTTTTGATTTGAATAATTCTAGAAGTTAACAACATGAGGTACAACATTACAATAAATAGTTTGTTGGGGTTTCACTCACCTATTTAACAAGACTTAGAGTTTACAGGCATGCTAGCAGCAGCTCTGTGAGACTGCACTAAGGCTTATATCAGCATGCTAACATACATACTATTCTATAAATGTAGTCTGTCACAAACAAGGCTTCCTTTCTAAAAACACTATAACCATCTGATGAGAACAAGTAATTTGAGTCAAAAAGTATAGCATTTAAATCTCCATATAATGAACAATTAAACTGAAAATAGACTCTTCCTAAAAAAGCCTTTTCCTCCTCAGGGGGTCCATAAAATCTACCTGTCTTCACAACTAATGGTAGTGTAGCTGGTTGTAACTGTGCACCTAGAGATCTTGGACTTTTGATAACATTCTTCCTTATTTGTATTATTTATTTACACTGTAGTTTGTATGTGTTAGTATAAGTGTAATATTGAGTCCACTTAGGGCCCTGATCAGACAGAGCGTGTTTTAGCAGCTTGGGGCGGCTTTTTGTAATTGTTTTCAATGAGACTGAATGCTTCACATTTTTCCGCTCGATACCTAACGCATTTTTGCAGGATTGCCCTGAACCCCTCAAGTTTAAAACTTCAATTCAGAGCAGAAAAGCACCCAACGTTATGTCTTTTTTTCCAATAACACGAGGCGCATAGAGTATAGATGCAACTTAGAAAGAGGATGAAAAAAAAAAAAAAATAAGTCTTCAATAATTACAGGCTTGTTTATAGAACGGTTTGACATTTTATCAATTCATTAAGCAGCGGTGTGTCTAACTGAGTTACAGGGATAACATGTGGATGATAATAGATGTCAAGTCAGAGATCCATAGGCACTCACAAAACATAAAGACAATTAAACCAAAAAAGTAATCAAAATTATAGAACTGAAATGTATAATATTAAACGTATAATAAAATAACACACAGTTAAAATAATATATATTTAATAGAAACAGTCTGTATTTCCTCATTCAGGCCTGAATACGATGCATTAAATTTAAATATCTATAACTTTCTTTTTAGAGGAATGTGCATAAAAGGTCCCCATCATTCCAAAAGGACTTTCTACCCTCAATCCCAGGAGGACTAGCAATCACCATGTGGAAACTGAGGGAGACACAAATTAATAAAGATTACAATCCTATTAGTGTTGCACTTGTAAAAAGCACAAATAATGCATGCATGAGTGAGCGAACGTAGGTGTCTCTCCAAAGCAGTTCATAAATTATACAGGGTAACTGGATTTATTGTGAAAATTAGTTAACATTTCTGTCATTATGCATTGCTAAAGCAATAATATTATAATATATAACATGACATCATATGGTGTTTTCAGATGCTTCTTTTTCAAATTGCAACTATACCACTTCATATATAGCAGCACTTTCATGGGAGCTAATTATCACTATGCTGTACTAAAGCTGATGGCATTAACAGAGCTGATGAGGTATGAATGTGTGTGTGTGTGTGTGTGTGTGTGCATGTTTTACCTTGGCACACCCAGGGCTGTACAGAACAGCTCCTTAATGTCACATGGGCTGCAGAATCTACTGAACACCACCTGAGGGAGAACACACACACACACGCACGCACGGACACACGCACGCACACACACACACACACACACACACGATGGGGACATGATTTATAATCAATGACCCAACAACTTTGAAAAGAAGGGAAAGTAAAAATATCACATTTATTACATAACTACTGCATTCAGATGATAACAGATTGATATTTTGGTCAAGTCATCTCAGGTTTGTTACTTTTAATTACCAGTTTCAAATTAGGGCTGGTCAATACATGGGTACTATGTCAATATGGTGATATGAGACTAGATATTGGCTTAGATTTTGGATATCGTAATATTGTAAGTGTTTTTTCTGCTTTTAAAGGCTGCATTACAGTAAAGTGATGTCACTTTCTGAACTTACAGGACTGTTCTAGCAACAGTCAACCCTAAAACGTCATTGAACTAATGGAGGTAGATATTGAGGTATCCGATCAAACATATGTAGTATAAATATATAAATAATAAACTTATTCAAAAAAATGTTTCACACTGCATGCAAACCTGGTAACGTCTGCATACTAATAAGCTAAACCTTAGCATATTACTAGCTAATGTTAGCATTTAGCTTAAAGTCCAGGCTACAGTAAGTACAGCTAAAGCTGATCAAGTAAAGCAGACAATACAACACAACTTAAGCCCCATTTGAACATGATTACTTCTCAAGCGAGGACATATTTTAATATAACATGCGCATGTCATTGTAGCATGTAAGAGATTTTTTTATCAGTAAGTGTGAAATAACTACAGTTCCAAGAAGGCCTACAGTAGGCTAGCTACTGCTTTTGGCATACAGGCCTATAGCCCATGAAAGCACTGAGCATAAAATCACTGTCTTGTTCACTTAATTACTCAGAAGTTTATTCTATGAGCAGTGCACTTTGATCTGCATCCCTGTCAGATGTAGTGTTGTTAAACTGTAACTTTCATTTTCATTTCAATGTGATAAGTACTATACATTCCATGGACACTACTTTTCCCGTTCTATTTTCAGGTACAACTGCAAATATAATAAAATATAGTACACTAACAAACAAGTTTTCTGGTGTGCAAGCATGGCTCTAGTCTTGTTTATTCCTATGTGCAACATATGTTGTGAGGGACATTTGTGTCTCTTTCAAGATCACATGGTAGAATACTTTTGTTGAACGACATTTAATTTGGAGTACATCCTAAATCAGCGAATTTCTTCTACTTATGTAGATCATTTTAGATATGTTTTTGTACTTCTAATTAAACAGACCAACAGTCGTCCAGCAGCAGGATATTATAGTTCTCCTTCCTCTTCTGACTATAGTTATGTGAAAGTGGAGCAATCAAGCACTGGGGAGAAACTCTTGAGTCTGACGTTCAGGCTTCCCACGTTCGAGGCTCTTCTTCTGATTAAAGAATGTGCACGTTGCAGCACAGTGGCAGTTAATATTTTGTGTTTTTCATCCCTTTTCCTACTACAGCTTCATAAACAAGATCAAGCACTGTCATTGAACATGACAAATGATTTGTGTCACTACACAGCATACAAAGAGGGATGACCCACATAGATAAAGCAGGTATTTGCATGTGATGGCATTGAAGCCCATCAAACAGCTAAGTCACCACGACAGAAGACACGTGAGGCCTGGCAGTGTTAGCTGAGGGGAGGTGAAGGGGGGTGCTGGTTTAACGACTGCTGTCAGGAGGGCGAACCAAGACATGATTGTGGAGGAGGAGAGAGGTCAAAGAGCACTTAAGCAGTCTGGCAGTGGCAGCCTGTCACAGGTGGAAGAGACAGGGACTGGTGGAGGTCAGTACTTCAGAAACCCCACACATCTACAGCTGCAGTAGAAAATATAACTGAATTTAATACTTTACATTTACAAGTCATTCAGTGCTCAACTCATATTTCCTGATTTGAAATTTTTATGGTTTGCAACACCACAACAAATCTGTAACTCTGTCTCCTCTAACTTTTGCTAAGCATCATGGGTATGAATGCAGAACAGATATCAACATCCTTCCTCTGCTACCCATAAACCTTTGCCTTTGTAATTTGACTGCCAATGAGTTATTTTTTAACTGTGCTCCTAGCTGCTCATCAAATCTGCCTAATGCTGCGGTGTAAATACGTAGGGGCTTCCTTGTGCTGTCCTCCTGATTTTAGTATGCATTCATTTGTTTTGTTATCATTTACTGTCTATTTCAGTACAAAAACAATGCTGAACTTTACTGATGAAGAACAGAAATAAGAGAGAGTAAGTAGTCATTTGGCCCTCTTTATCAAAGAAAAACTTAATAGGAGCCAAAGAGGGAAATAACATAATGACAATGTAAACAAGTGTCCTGTGGGATATGATGACAGCAACTCTAGTGCTCTTTTACTGATAAAAAAAAGCAGAACACCTTTGGTCATACAGCAGGACTTTGAGTCTTTGTTTTTTCATTAAATGCATTCATTTGATTAGTTTAATCCTCCTTAGGATGTTTAAACACAGAGCATTTATTAAAAATTTCTCTCCATAGTATTAACCACTGCTGAAGAAATTCAAGTTCTCATTTTAAGATGCCATGAGTGATTTCAATAACAAACCCCACTTTACTATAATCAGTCCCCTGCTGCTGCTGAATGCACCCAGGATGATGATCCTACACCATAAACCAGATGCATCCACTGTTATGCAAATAAAAAAGACAGCATATTCAAACCTGATCACACAAACAGGACACGCTAACCAGAATCTGATTAGACTGAATAAGGACGTAAGACAACAAAAGGCAAAAGAAAAACCACAGAAAACATGATGAACATGATTGCAGGGAAATAGGCAGAGCTCATGACGCAGTCATAACATGGCTATGTAATACAAGCTGCTGTTCACCTCGCGTGTGCATGAAAAGTGGAGCTGAATATGCAACGGATTTGTAATTTAAAACAAATAAAAAATATGTGTCAAAAGCTGCAAAACAGGCACACTGGGCCGTCCACTGGTATTGATTTCTTTATCAATCCTTCATCCTCTCATAGCCAAATGAATAACCTTTAATCTATAACCCTGACCTGAAACTAATCTAATATTAAAACCTAAATCCAAATCTCAGTGTCTGTTACACAGCTTGTACGGGGACTCTCTAAGCATGTCCAGCCTAGCAACAAGTGACCACCGATCCTACGAACAAACAGCTCAATATTATCGACGACCAATACAGAAGATTTGGCTGGTGGTAAGGCGTCAAATATACAGCTGCAGGAAAACACACACACACACACACACACACACACACACACAAACACACACACACACAGACACACACACCAGAACATTAAGAAATGTAACCATTAAAAAAAAACAAAGACGCCGTGAGAGAAAATTTAAATGTTGTCTCTATTTAAATGTAGCTGATCTCCTGTTCCAGGTCTTTTACACAAGGACTCTCGAGACACAACAAACTTAACATGTCCCTGCCGGATGCTTGAAACACATTAAGCTGTATTACCAGCTTTTTTAATTTTACAAGAGCAAACCCTCCACCCTGTTGCATATTAAAAATGTCTGCATGAGGACATTTTTTGCAGCACACACACTCTGTGTGAACTCCATAAAGAAGACACAACGCAATAAATGCAAAGTGCCAGTGGGGCATAAACCTTATTATATGGCCTTTTATGAGCTGCTGTTCCTCCTCCAATGGTTTGTCAATGTAAACAGAGCTCTGGCTGCGCTCTCTGCCTCAACACTCCAGTCTGGAGATGGACTTCAGCGGTGCAATAATGGGACAAATCATCTGAAATGTACACTGCCCTTGACTGTTTATGTGGAATATTAAGTGCATGAAGTGTGTTTTAGACTTTACATTAGATTTTTGTGCTGACTGGGTTATTTAGCTTTTCCTCATTGAAACTGAGGAAGTAATGATGTTTTCTATTAGGGCAGTGATTCATGTCTTTAATTTTACAGTAGCAGGCATGGTTCAGATCGCAATAAATCTGGATGGTCTGGTGGGATTGGGATTTTGGTTCTTGTGGTTGAGGCAGAGAGTGATTAAGGTTTCCCTTTAACTGAACTGAGTAACTGTGTGACCCTGAACAGGATTAACAGGTTCAGAAAATGGATGGATAAATGAAAGGATGAATGAAGTCAGCTGAAAGTATTCCAAAGGCGAGAACTTGGATAAAGGACATAAATACAATTTTGAAGATTTTAGTTTAGATTTTTTTTCTTTTCTGGTCTTTATGTAACATAGGACAAACTTCTTGATTTAGTTTAATTCAGATACATAATACTGCTGTCAGTTCATCAGTGTTTGCCAGTCTTGCGGAATCTGTAGAAAAGACAAAAACAATCCAGTAAGATTGAAGAAAAAATAGGGAGTGCTACACTGGGTCACGAAACTCAGTGTTAGTGATGTTTCAGTAAATAAATCTGGAGTTCTTTAAGGATTGTCAGTTAAAAATCTTTCAAGATGGACAAACCTGTGAAATTATTCTGCCTGTCTGGACTGTAAATAGTCACCAATTCACACACACTTAGCAAGGGAATGGTGATGATTCATACACTGCTACACACCATCATAACTATGGTCCCTCTACTTATGTACACTATTTCTTAGCTAATGATGTGCTAAGTATCATAACATTCAATGCCATAAACAGACATGACATTTATACTAAAGGCTGTACCAGCGTTTGTGTATAATTTAATCAGTTTACTGCAATTTATACACAGCACACAACAATAAAAGTAGACCTGGTGCTCCCTTGATAACTCGAGCAAGCCTCAAATCTCTCTGTGGCATCACATCTCAATATTTTTTTAATCAAAAACATAAACAATAAATAACTTTAAAAAATATTCAGCAATTCTGACATTAATCATTATAAATTAAAAAAAAAGAATAATAATTCAAACAATTATATACAAAGATATATAGTTGTTTTTGTCATCACGGTAACTTTTATTCCAAAAGTTACGTTTTTAATAATTCATAATGTCACTTTTCATGATTGTGCCGTTGAAAGTAATCCCTTCCCCCTCATTTTAACCAACCACAGCTTCTTGTAAAATTGAATTTATTTAATACTGGCCATTTTGGTGTTAACCCATAAACAGGGATTTTCTATGAAGGTTTTTTACTTTTTTGTAGTGTTGGAGGCCAAGGCTATAGCCTATAAATGATTGCAGACTAACCGCAGTTTATTTTTTCTTATTTTATTTTTGCTAACATTGTTGACATATAACGTCCATATAGTATAGCCTATGTGTGTCGTACCTTCTGAATCCTGCCGTCCACGTCCAGGTAAATGACCCGGTAGGAGGACGAAGCGGAGCCCATGGTCCCCTCTCCTCTCCCAGGCGTCGGTGCGTCGCTGTGCGATTCCTGCTCCGGGCTCCGTGTCGCCGCTCCGGTCCTAATCCCGTTAAAAAAAACCGAAGGTGGTGAAAGTGGTGTCAGCGGTCCGACAACATCCCATCTGCCGGTCTCTCTGTCAAACACACCGATATAAACTCTCGCTCTCTTTTTCTTGAACTCTTCCTCCCGGTCTCTCTCCGCTCTGTCACCTCGCTATCTGCAGCATCTCATAAAGCCTGTCCACGCGCGCCCCCGCCTATACAGACCTCCTGGGTCTGCGCGCGCTCACCTAAAGGCACGCTCTCTCTCACTCACACACACTCATGCTTACGCGCGCACACACGCACGCACGCACGCACGCACACACACACACACACACACACAGAAGCAGTACAGGTAGATTACATGGACACTACTTTGTGTTTGTTTTGTGTGCAATACCTGGGGGAGAACAGTTGTAATATCTCCATTTCCACCATTCAAAGACAAGTTTGAGTGACATCACTCAGCCTCCTGATGCTGGGTTGCCTGGTTTGGTTGCACACCAAGGACTGAGTCTCAGATTTATGTTCATTAACATAAATTAACAAACAAAACACATGCTATATGTTTCTTAAGAGTGACAGTAAGTGTATAATGTAAGGCAGCAGTGGTGTGACATGTTCCTCTTTCTGGTTGCTTGAAACAGACACTATAGAAGATAAACAACAGCCAAAGGGATTTTCCGCAACTGAGCACCCCACATGAGTTCTTATTAATGGCGTATGACTGATGTATAAAGCATTAGTAAAATATGTATTAATCAATAATAAATCCATCAGTTACAATTTATTAAACGCTAATAAGAAAGTGGTATCCACATTTCTGCATTTCCTGAAAATATTTTGTAAGGCATTATGTATTCCTCTTTAAAAATCTGGATTTTAAATAATATGTATGTATGCCTGTAGGTTGCTGTTGCTGGAGGGTATTCTCTCTTCAATGTTTTTCCATTGGGCATCATATGATGGGTTGCACCAGCATACCATAGGCCTTAACTGTGCTGCCCAGAAATAATCTTTAAGGTAGGCCCCAACCCCCATTTCTGTTCTGCTAATTGTGAGGTTTTGAAACTAGTTCCAGGTCTTTTTCCTTACCATATATACCTTGATAATATTTTGTCCCACTCATTAAATAGTTTTTGGCTAATCTCTATCAGTCAGGTCTGAAATAGATACAATCATCGGCAATATATTCATTGTGATAGAGTTGATCCTTGAGCTGAGACTGTTCCATCTTGCTATGTCCTCCTTCATTTTTTGTACATAGGTGAAAAGTTGCATTCTTATAGTTTCATTGGTAATATGATGCCTAAATATTTGAAATGCTCTGTGTGCCATGCCAAGGGGTACCTACTTCTATCTTCTCCTGGTGGGCTGTAGTTGTATATAAGCAATCTTGTTGTTTTACCTTTATTAATCTTGTATCCAGACAGTTTACCATATTGTTCAGTTGGTTGCTCAAATGATCAAAAAGTCATCCACGTAGGAGGCCAGTTTGTGTTCCATACCATGGACAGTAATTCCCTGTATTTCTTCAAATCAAGTTTCAAATCAAGTTTATTTATATAGCCCAATATCACAAATTATACATTTGTCTCAGTGGGCTTTACAGCCTGTACAGGATACGTCACCCTCTGTCCTTAGACCCTCGCACCGTACAAGGAAAAACTCCCTAAAAGATACCCCACAATTAGTGGGGGAAATATGGAAGAAACCTCAGAGAGAGACTGAGGAGGATCCCTCTCCCAGGATGGACAGACGTGCAATAGGTGACGTGTGTACAGAACAAACAACATAGTTCAAAATACAGCATAGACAATCTATGCGGCAGAAAACATGATACGATCGTACATAAAAAAGATGGATCCAGGGGGAGGTCAAGGCTTCCTGGTATCAGGCAGGACCAGGGCAACAGGTGCAGCCACGATTCAGACGTAAACTTTAATAGTGGCAACCTGCCTGATGAGAGAACAGAAACTCTGGGGCATCATGGATGGTGAGTTAGTAACATGCATTTAAGGGACATGAATGCATATAAATAGAGAGGGAGAGGAGGAGAGCGAGAAAGATAGGGAAAGGGAAAGGAGGAGAGGAGTGAGTCCCCCGGCTCTGGCTCCCATTGTACTTTTAGAAACTCTAGGAACCACAAGTA
>CALSCE010005873.1:153-10519 GCA_943593645.1 Bovichtus variegatus
GGTAGGCCCACAGGATGGAGAGGGGGGGGGGGGGTGCCACGTTGCTTTTTCGGGCTATGCCCGGCCGGGCTACGTGGCAAACCCGGCCACCAGGCGCTCGTTGACGGGCCCCCCTTCTAGGCCTGGCTCCAGACGGGGGCCCCGGGCTTCCTCCGGGCAGGGTCACACCTCCTCTTTTGTGTTCTTCCATTAAGGTTTTTATGAACCATTCTTTGTCTGGCCCCTCGCCTGAGACCAATTTGCCATGGGAGACCCTACCAGGAGCACTAGGCTCCCAACAACACAGCCCTCAGGTTCATAGGAGCACCCAAACCCCTCCACCACGGTAAGGTGATGGTTCTCGGAGGAGTGAAGACTAAACCCCAAGACTAAAATATCGAAGGTCCATTATACAACAGAACAAAGAACTTGAAATAAACATACCAGAAGGGAAGTGTGTAACAATACGTTTTGATTTATGCGATGTGGTAAATTGCGGAAGAAACCCACTGGGGTGGAGGGGATATGATATATATGGATGTATATTCCCTTGTGGAGAACCAACAGAAAACCCCTGATGTCCTGGATGGGATGTTGTGTATTGGAACTCTAGGCCTGATGGCTACACACATACTCCAAGCAGTAACAAATGGTCCTCCTTCAAATCTCAAATTTCACTGGTAAGAAGTTTCCACATGAAAAAAAACGATAAATATAATCCTATAATCATGACATTTGGAAGTGAACTGACGAATCCTTTTTATAAAATGGAAGAACACGCGTTCCACCTTATAGGAATAGACGTAACAGGAAAAGATCCCATGGGTTCTATCAAGATAAAAATAGTAAAACCATCACACTCTTCTGGTACCCCAGTACCAGGGGAACAGCCCAGTCCCACACCCGAAACTGTAAAAAACAATCTAGTCACATATCTCAATGTGTCTACTGTACAGAACACCATAGGAGTAGAAACAGGATATGAGGACAGAAACATTTGGTTAGATTGGATGGTATATTCTGCTAAACAAAGTAAAATGTCTGACTGTATTGCCTGTGCATCTGCCAGGCCTAGCCTGGGCACTATGCCTTTTCCCCTAAATATTCATAATGACCCACAGGATGTATAAATTGTACCAGGAAGAGTCCCCTGTTAATTGTACCTCAATAGCTCTATTGTTCCCAAAAACAAAGACTAATATCATTCCACCCCAATTCACACCTTATAAAGGACTTTATGACTGCATAATTAAAAAACACACAAAAGGTACCAAAGTAGGAATATTAAAATGGTGTAATTCCTCTATCAAAGTAACTATCAAGGTCTTAATTCCGGCGTAAATATGTCAATCATGAAATATTCCAGAGCAGATATATGGTGGTTTTGTGGAACTAAAACCTTGTATCCGGTCCTGCCACAGGACTGGATAGGGACGTGTGCATTGGTGCAATTAGTGATGCCTTTTTATGCGTTACCCATATCTGCTAATCAATTGACCGGACTCGCTAATCGGCAAAAGGAGAACAGAGAAAAAAGGTCAGCCCCAGGAGGGAGTTTCAGCTCCATTGTGTATATTGATAATATAGGGGTGCCTCGAGGAGTTCCTGATGAGTTCAAAGCCAGAAACCAGATTGCTGCAGGTTTTGAATCCATATTCCTTTGGCCCACTATAAATAAAAATGTAGATTGGTGTAATTTACAAAACGCTGTTGATTATAATAGACGTAATTAATCCAGAGATGCAGTAAAGGGTTTGCACGAACAATTAGATAAAACCAGTTTGATGCCTGGCAGAACAGAATGGCTTTAGACATGATACTGGCTGAAAAAGGGGGTGTATGCAAACTATTTGGAACCATGTGTTGTACTTTCATCCCTAATAACACTGCCCCTAATGGATCAGTAACCAGAGCCCTACAAGGACTAAACACTTTGAGCATTGAGTTATCAGAAAATAGTGGCGTTAATGACCCCTTTTTAGGTGCCCTTGATAGAATGTTTGGTAAATATAAGACTTTGATAATGAGCGCGATGTTAGCCATAGCGGTTATGTCTGACATTTTGATATTGTGTGGATGCTGCTGTATTCCATGTATTTGCACCTTAGCCAACCGGTTGATCATTACAGCCCTCTCCAAGGAGCAAAGTCAAGGTCAGTTCTTCTTAAAAGAGCAGACCCAGGCATTAATTGACATACAAGATGACCCGGATCAAGAGGAGGATGAATTTTTCTTTTTAAAATAAATAATTTTGTTTTATGATTTCCAAATGATTAAAGCTTTTAAAATTGTTCTGCTTTTATACATGTTGCATGCTGTCTGTATTTTCACTGACTGTATTGATCGGAATATAGTTTACACACCTTTAAAAAGGTGTGTAAGGAGGGATTTGTAATAAAAATCAATATTAGATATTACAATGCACCTTTATTACATCCTTATTGAGAAGTATTATGAATGTTAAACTACTATGTGCGTTATTATTCTTCCCATATTTAGAAGTGTTAAATGTTGTTAAATTAAGTGACTGCGCCTAAGAATGACCGATAGACTGAAATAATATGCAATATTGTAGACTGTAAAAACGTAAGGGTACACCACTTCTTAAAAGGGTGACTGAAGATCTTACCGGAGCAGAGAAGCGCTAAGAGGCGTGGACACGCTTAAGCGCCAACAAGGGGCCAATAGGACCTGGCCCCAGCCAACCAATGGGAGAAGACTATACCTGAAAGGCGGCGGGTATAAAATATCTTGTAAGACAATAGATCGGCCCTTGTCCTGTGAATCCGTGAGACAGAGTAACTACTTTAATGTGGTCTGTGGAACGGTGAAATAGGATGGACCGCAGCTGCGTACTTTTGTAATGCTCATCACATCATCATCGAATAAATATCGTTTACCTGAAGAGAAGTTTTACGAAATTGTTTTCTACGCATCTCTATTTCAAATTATAAGAACACGACAAGGACTAGAACATAACGGTCTCAGAGAAGCTGGCTCTACCAAACTAGGATATCTCATGAAGTTGAAGGCAACATCGCTGGAGATCCTGAGGAGAAAAAGTAACATCACCTCTCTCAGGATCATCAACCAAGTGGAGGAGGAAGTCTGTGCTAAATTTCATGATGTTTTTTTCTTGCAATTATATGCATATATTTAAAATGAGTTTGTACTCAATCAAGTACTTTCCACTGTGACAGGAGATTTTTTAATTGTATCAAAACTTCTTTTGGGAGTAAGTTTTGATTGCATTAAATCAGTTTAATTAATATGATGTATGTGCACCCAACTACTCTGTGCCAGTTTCTGTTTTGTATCATGTGCTGATAAGCTATATAACTTTTCCACCCATCCTCTCTCTACTCAATGTCTTTATAATGCATGAACACAGATATACATGTGTTCTTTCTCACCCAGACTGCTGTATGTATGATTATTGGACCTTCTTTGCGAAGAACAAATACTAAGTTTATTTCTCAATAATCTTCATTTCAGTATTATAGACTTCACTGGTAATTTGTATAAAGACTTAAAACATTCTACTACAAAGTTTTCCTTTGCTTTATTTTTGGCCCAAAGTACTGAACTTTTTATCCGGTGCTGCTAAATTGTTTCATCTGGCTGACGCGCAGGAACCGGGTAATTCAATTTTCCAACCTTCCAACTTTCCAACTATTCAAATCTCTAACTGTAACTGTAATCTCTATCTCTAACTCTCAACCACCGTCAGGCTGGTGGATTGGCCCTCCAACATGGGCAGCCCGGTGATGAAGTCCATCGAAATCTCGGCCCAAGGGCGATGTGGTACTTGCAACGGACGTAGTAGACCTGACTGTGGTTGACGGGATGATTTGTTGCGTGCGGAAACCGGACAGGCCGCCACGTACTCTCTAACCATCCTCTCCATGGATGGCCACCAGAAGCGTTGTCGGATGACAAATAACGTCCTTGACGTTCTGGGATGGCAGGAAACCAGGGATGTATGGGCCCAGTGTGAACACAAATGCTCCGGAACAAACAAGCGGTTATTTGGAACTCCCTCAGGAATTTGTCTTACCTCCTCCTCGATTCCCCAGGTTACTGCTCCTATCACTCGAGACGGAGGCAGTACGAATGATGGAAGTCTGGGGTTCGGGTTGGGGTCAAAAAGGCGAGATAAGGCGTCAGCCTTAATGTTCTTTGACCCTGGTCGGTAGGTCAGGGTAAAGTTAAATCGGGTTAAAAAAACAAGGCCCAACTTAGCTGACTGGATGTATTGCATGTTCTTATGATCGGTTAGGACCAGGAATGGCTGTTCGGGTGCTTCTAGCCAGTGACGACACTCCTCCAGAAAAACCTTGATGGCGAGTAGTTCCCGGTTACCGACATCATAGTTCCTCTCAGCCGGTGACAGTTTCTTGGATAGAAATGCACATGGGTGCAGTTTGTTGTCCAAAGTGGAATGTTGAGACAGGACCGCCCCTAATCCTATGTCTGATGCGTCGACCTCTACCAGGAACTGTCGCTAAGGGTATGGTAAGACTAGGATGGGAGCGGAGGCGAAACTTTTCTTTCGCTGTTGAAATGCTCTCTCCGCCTCCTCGTTCCAACAGAAACGGGCAGGAGGGGACGTTAGGGCATGTAGGGGTGCAGCGATTGAGCTGTAGTTCCTAATGAACCTACGATAAAAGTTTGAGAACCCCAGAAACTTCTGGAACAGGTTCCGACTAGTGAGGGTAGGCCACTGGGTGACCGCACTGACCTTTTCCTCATCCATCTGGATATTGTCCTCCGAGATGATGAAGCCCAGGAAAGAGACAGTCTTGTCATGAAATTCAAACTTCTCTGCTTTCACGAATAGCAGGTTGTCCAGTAGCCTCCGTAGTACTTGGCTGACGTGTTGAATATGAGTCTCCTCATCGGGTGAAAAGATGAGGATGTCGTCCTGGTACACAAACACAAAACAGTTAAGCATGTCCCGGAGCACATCGTTAACCAATGCCTGGAAAACAGCCTGGCATTAGTCAATCCAAAAGGCATGACCAGGTACTCATAGGGACCACTGGGGGTATTGAATGCTGTCTTCCATTCGTCCCCCTCCCTTATCCTCACCAAATGATAAGCATTGCGCAAGTCCAGCTTGGTGAATAGCTTGGCTCCATTTTAACAGTTCAAATGCCAAAGATATGAGTGGGAGGGGGTACTGTTTTTTTACCGTGATTTTATTCAAACCGCGGTAATCAATGCAGGGTTGTAGGTTCTTGTCCTTCTTCTCCACAAAGAAGAACCCTGCTCCAGCGGGTGAAGAAGAAGGACGAATTATCCCAGCCTCCAAGGCTCCCTCAATGTACTCCCTCATGGTCTCCCTTTCAGGAGCAGACAAGGAATACAAATTACCCTTAGGGGGAGTAGCCCCTGGAAGGAGATCGACCAGACAGTTGTACTCACGATGAGGCGGTAGCTGTGGCCCAAGTCTTATTCAAGACCTCCTTAAGTCCCAAGTAACAGGCCGGTACCTTGGTCATATCCGGAAAGTCCCTCTCCGGGTTCTCCCTGGTCTCCCTTTCGAGTGAGGTGATCCCCAGATCACGCCTCCGGCTGGCCAGAAAACACATGTCACGTATCACTCCGCTGGCCCAGTCTATGTGTGGGTTGTGCTGGACGAGCCATGGGAATCCCAGGATTAGTGGATGTGAAGGAGAGTTGTGTGAGAATAATCAATATGTAAACTGTTACAATGTGCCTTATTGTGTCCTTAAGATGTAATATGTGATATGTATGAATTAAGTAACTACTAGTGGCCAATCTACTGTGAAATAAGATGCAATATTTATAAACTGTGAAGAGTACACCACCTAAAAGGGTGACTGAAGATCTGATTGGAGCAGAGAAGCGCTAAGAGGCGTGTACACGCCTAAGTTCCAACAAGGGGCCAATAGGACCTGGCCCCAGCCAACCAATAGGAGAAGACCATACCCAAAAGGCGGCGGGTATAAAATATGTTGTGAACAAGAGATCGGGGCCGTTCTATGAATCTGTGAGACAGAGTAAGTACTTAAATGTGGTCTGTGGAACAGTGAAATGTGGCGGTCCTCAGTTGAGTACTTTTGTAATGCGTACCATATCATCATCGAATAAATGGTTAATATGAAGAGAAGTTTTCTGAAATTGATTGAAAACCACAAGCCAAGATGAGTTCCTGTGTTTACCTCGCATTAAGCTTCCTCTTGTTCCTAGACAGCGAAGATGGATAACCGCAATCTATACATGTCATATTCATGTTTAGCCCTTATCTCACCTATCATTTGTCTGAATTTGTATCGCCCACCCTGATCTGTGTATAAAATGCTTGTCCTAGCAAAGAGACTGTGTACTTCATTGCAGACTGCTTGACACTCAGTATCGTTGTTCCTTGTTGCAAGAAGAACAAGACCATTGTTTTTTTATCAAGTATCTTTATTTCAGTGTCTATCTCACCATTTCTTATTTGGTTTGTATCGGCTGAAATTCCACGACAAACTTGACGTCACGAACAGGATCCCTTGAAATATCGTCCGGAACCTAAGGAGACTGGAGGGACTCTCTCCACCTCTACCTCGACAAAAGAATTAAAGAGAAGAGAGGATCAATCTACTGGTGAAGAGGTTCCTGACCGTCTTCACTGGGATCCAGAGGACCTGTTGTGTCCTACCACAAAGTTTTACCCGGTGAGATACTGACATATTGATAATTGATCTTTTAGAAATCTAAATTGTATGACTTGACAAATTCAGAGTTCGTGTTTTGATAGTCTGAGGATCATAAATCACCTGTCTGCAGTGGAAGGAAAGGTGATTCTCAAATAAGTGTTGTGCATGTTCTTTGAAATTGGCAAAAGAAAACATTTTATGAAATGAGAAAAACAGTAAACCTGTGACCACATTTTGTTTTCATAAGAAATAATAAATGCGGGATTTGTTTATGAAACAGGCTTTTGACCAAGATTTGAGGAAAGAATCTGGACTCACGGAGATGTCTGAGAGTAACATTTAAGCTTAATCAATTTTAACGCTGTAAATGTAATCTGCCAAAGATGGGCAGTAAGGGAAGTAAGACAGACAAAGAACCGGAAGGCCCTATTGTTGACCTCATGCTTGCAAAACATGGTCCTGACTGTCTAAAATGTTTAAAACAATGGTGTAATGATTGTGGATTTCCGACCGGTGGGTCATTAAGTATCGCACAAATAAGCAAATTGGGAAAGATATTGAAGGACAGGGAAGCAGAAATGAAAAAGAATATTAAGGTGTCAGAATGTAAAGAAATTGAATGGCATAAGAGATGCCGTGCCGGGGCTGAGCTGCGAGCTAAGAGAAGGCGCTTCAGGCGTGTCCTTCCATCCATCATTATGGGGAATGTAAGATCTCTTCCCAATAAGATGGATGAGCTAGCGGCGCTGACCCGGCACCAGCGGGAGTATCGGGAGTGTGGCATCATGCTATTCACGGAGACCTGGCTAACAGAGCTAACCTCGGACACAAACGCAACACTGGGCGGTTTTCATCTGTTACGGGCGGACAGGACGAAAGAGAGCGGTAAGAGTAAAGGAGGAGGGCTGGCTGTGTTTGTGAACGATAAATGGTGTAACCCTGGGCACACCACTATTAAGGAACAAGTCTGCAATAAGGACGTTGAGCTGCTAGTCGCTAGCATGAGGCCATACTACCTGCCGCGGGAATTCTCGCATGTTATCGCGATAACAGCGTACATTCCCCCGTCTGCTAGCGCCGACGCAGCCTGTGACATTATTAACTCCACTATTAACAGGCTGCAGGCACAGCACCCAAATGCCCTCCTTCTGATCTCTGGAGACTTTAACCATGCCTCTCTCTCTGCCACTCTGCCCACATTCACCCAGTATGTCACCTGCTCCACCAGAGACAATAAAACACTGGATTTACTGTATGCCAACACCAAGGAGGCATACAGCTCATCACCTCTACCTCCCCTGGGAAGATCCGACCACAACCTTGTACACCTACTGCCTGTGTACAAACCTCTTGTGTACAGGCAGCCGGTGACCACACGCACTGTGAAGAGATGGTCTGAGGAGTCTGAAGAGGCCCTAAAAGACTGTTTCGAGACTACTGCGTGGGATGTGCTCGTAGACCCTCATGGGGAGGACATTAACAGCCTCACGGACTGTATTACGGACTATATAAACTTCTGTGTGGAGAACGTCGTACCCACCAGGACTGTATGATGCTTTGCCAACAACAAACCCTGGATTAATCCTGACATAAAGGCTCTGCTCAAAGACAAAAAGAGGCTTTTAGGCCAGGCAATAAGGACGAGTTGAGGATTGTACAGAGGGAGCTGAGGTGGAAGATCAGGGAGGGTAAGAACAGCTACAGGAAAAAGATGGAGGAGCAGCTGCAGCAGAGGGATGTCAGTGGAGTCTGGAGAGGCCTAAAAAACATCTCTGGGTTCAAGGAACCAGACTCCCAGCAGCCCAAGAGGGACATAAAGTGGGTGAATGACTTGAACGTTTTCTTCAACAGATTTGATCAATCAGGCACCCCTCCCCCGGCCCATTCCCACCTGCTGCAACCCCCACTGTCTGTATCACCAGGATACGACCCTGTTACCTCCCCCATGGCCACCTCCACCCACCCTCCTACCTCAACCCTTAGCCACCAGTCACCCTACACACCTACCCTGTCTCCTGCCACACCCCCAACCCCCCCCACCTGCACTTTGTCCCTCACAACGAACCAAGTGAGGAGGGAGCTCAAGAGGTGTAAGGTGAGAAAGGCTGCAGGTCCAGATGGCATTAGCTCAAGGCTCCTCAAATCCTGCGCAGACCAGCTGTGTGGGATAGTGGAGCTACTCTTCAACCTGAGCCTGAAACAAGGGAGGGTACCACAGCTGTGGAAAACATCTTGTGTGGTACCTGTGCCAAAGACCCCTCGTCCCAAGGACTTCAACAGCTACAGGCCGGTGGCGTTGACATCGCAGCTGATGAAGACCCTGGAGGGGTTGGTCCTTGGATATCTTCGGCCCCTTGTGAGACCATCAATGGACCCGCTACAGTTCGCCTATCAGCCTGGCACTGGGGTGGATGACGCTGTCATCTACCTCATACAGAGATCTCTCTCTCACCTGGAGAGGGCTGGGAGCACTGTGAGAATCATGTTCTTTGATTTCCCCAGTGCCTTCAACACCATCCAGCCCCTGCTTCTGGGAGACAAGCTACAGCGCTCAGGGGTGGACCACCACCTCACCACCTGGATCCTGGACTACCTCACCAATCGCCCACAGTACGTGAGGACCCGGGAGTGTCAGTCAGACACAATTGTCAGCAGCACGGGGGCCCCCCAGGGAACGGTTCTGGCGCCGTTTCTCTTTACCCTCTACACCGCAGACTTCACCCACAATACGGCAAAATGTCACCTGCAGAAGTTCTCCGACGACTCTGCTATTGTTGGCCTCATCTCTGATGGGGACGACAAGGAGTACAGGGAACTTACTCAGGAATTTGCTCTCTGGTGCCAGAAGAACCACCTCCAGCTCAACTCAGGGAAGACCAAGGAGCTGGTGGTGGACTTCAGAAGGCGCAAACACTCTCCACCCTCACCAGTGAACATCCAGGGAACAGACATTGAGATTGTAAAATCTTGCAAGTATCTGGGTGTTCACCTGAACAATAAACTGGACTGGTCAGACAATTCTACGGTCTGTACCAGAAAAGGACAGAGCCGACTATCTGCTGAGGAGACTGAGGTCGTTTGGAGTGCAGGAGGCACTCCTGAGGACCTTTTTTGACTCTGTGGTGGCTTCAGCCATCTTTTATGGAGTGGGGCAGCGGCATCTCTGCTGCTGACAGGAAGAGACTTAACAAACTGGTAAAGAAGGCTAGCTCTGTCCTGGGGAGCCCTCTGGACACTGTGGAGGTGGTGGGAGACAGGAGAATGATGGCCAAGCTGTCATCCCTGTTGGACAACATGTCCCACCCCCTCCAGGACACTCTCTCCGCACTGAACAGCTCCATCAGTGACAGGCTGCTTCACCCGCGGTGTCACACGGAGAGATAGCGCAGGTCCTTCCTTCCTGCAGCAGTCAGACTATACAATCACCACGGCCGCTGGTAGACCACCACACACTCAATGCGGCTGCAACACCACTGTTCCTCCGCTCATGTGCAATACACCCCGTACTATTATTACTACTCTTACTGTGCTACGTTACTGTGCAATACAATCTCGTGCAATACGAATGTGCAATATATGTCTTTTTACTATGTATTATTGTTACCACTGGCTGCTAGAGTATTACTCTCACTGTTCACTTTCTGTATTACGTCAATATGCCACTTACTTTTTTTAACACCACCACTGCAAAAGTGCAACTAAATAGAAAAATTAAATGT
>CALSCE010005914.1:5318-18333 GCA_943593645.1 Bovichtus variegatus
GTTAGTTAAGCTAAGTTTAAAAATGTTGAAATAAATGTGTTTTGTTAGGGTTAGTTTTTGGTCCAGTTGAGCAGGTAAAACTGTTTAGTTTAGGGTTAGCTAACAGTTCAGTGGCTAAAACAGTTTGGTACATGTAAGCTAACGGAACAGTCTACCAGCAGCCAACAGATCAGTTTAACAGGGAAAATCATTTGGTTAAATTTTTTATGAATCAGTTTGGGAGGTAAAACAGTTTTTGATCAGTTTAGCAGCTAAAACAACTTGAACAAGGTTAACATAAGGTTTTAGTCATTGTTAAGTCAATGAACTCCCAGAATAGATTGAAAGAGGCCATTAAAGTTTAATGTTAAAAAAGTGATTAGGTGATTAAGCCACATCCTGGATAACAATACCCACATCTTTGGTACCTTCACGGCATGAAAACCACTGGTTTACCTTGTAGCTTTCCTGAGTCTAACTACGGCATCGTTTTTGGGTTTGCATTACCTGGAATGTTGGATATATTGATTGTTTTGTGTCGCACATTTGGCTACAGAAACCATACCGTTCGATTTTCCTTTACATCCATCAAACACTTAGATGTTCTGTGTTATTTTGACAACTATTGCCACAACATTTGTTATGAATATTCATATTGCCAAGAGGATGAGCGTGAATGTTGTTGATGTCCCACCCTTATTTATGTGTTTACACCACAATGCTCCAATGTACTGTTTTTAGTCGTACCATCTCCGTCATATTTTACTTTACATTTGATGACATCCTGTTAGTTTCACTGGATTTGGTGTGACTGGTTTAATGGAGAGCAAAGCCACCAAACTGTTGACAAGTCAAACACATAAAGATTTTTCATCTAACATGTTTACCCAGCTGGATAATATGGACAACTGTGACTGACTGTAAATATGTTTAAAACTTTCATGTAAAAGTTTGTCGGTTTAAAAAAACAAACAAAAAAACAAAGACACCGAAAAAATATTTATGTGTACATTAGTGGCTCTTTATACTAAAACAAGACTTCAGACTTTTAGAAAATGTTACTAAAATGTTTTAATAAGTATTCCTGTAACTGCAGGTACAGAATAATTTTGGAAACTTCATTTAGCTTCATTTATTCTGATTGTAGTTTCTGCTGTTGGTGCTTTTGTGTCCTCAGTGCTAAATGTAATATATTTCAGTGTGAGTGTAGTAAAGGTATTTTTCATAAAATAGATGTGTGGTTGGAGCTTTGTGTGTGTAGTAATAATGATGCTGTATTTATGTGTTGAGCAATTACATTTTTTATAGTGTTATGGTTTAAAGGAATACTTCACAAGATGGCGAGTTGTATATCAATGAATCCCCCCGTGTTACCTTAAAGTCTTGAAGAAAACGTTGTTTTTCGCATGCCTCCACGGTGAACGAAGAACCACAAAACAGAAAAGTCTTGATGAATTGAAGTAAATGCGTGCAGCAAAACTATATCACAACATTTGTTTACAAGCTATTTCACAACTGGTGCAGAATAATCCAGGTCTCGTTTATCCAGCTCGCTAATTCACAAACACATGAATTTTCGCTAAAACTTTACTATTTACATTTTTCGCACATAAACAGTACTTGCACGGACGCGTAGAGTGCATGCGTGAGACTGTTTGGATTGGACGTCTTTGTGAAAATGCAGGTGTTTGGGAAGTAATGAGCACACGACTGGATTCATGAGACTCGGGAGTTTGTTGACGGATGTTTTAATATAGTTTTTCTGTTGTTCAACGCGACCCCCATTTACTTCAACTGATCAAGACTTTTCTACGTTTTTCAATTCTTGGTTCACTGAGGACGCATGTCAGAAAAACACAAATCAATGGAACAGTAGTGAGCAGTTGAAATGTAAATGATCTTTTTGGCGGTGAAGTATTCCTTTGATTCAATAGCCGGCATGATGTAATTGTTTCATGGAGGCCAGTAGTTCTTCCTCTCATCCCCCTCCAAAGGGACAAAGGTCAGGTTTGGTAGGAATTTTGTGTCTTGCTCAAAGCTGTTTTTTTAAAAAAAAATGTTATTATGCTTTGGTATCAATTACTCTTAAATTAAATCCGAAATAGTTAAATCGCTTTAAGAACAAACTCACAATTTCAGACTCGTGATCAACATATAACTAAAATATATGAGACAGCATAGAGAATCGAGAAACAACTAATACTCGGAAGTTTCAGAAGTGCTTGAAAACACATAAAAACCAGAAGGGCACTCGCCAAGTATATTTATATATCCGCCCCGTGATTTATATCCGCTCCTTGACCCGTGCTACACCCTTCCACCAAGTTTCATGAAGATCAGACCGGTAGTTTTTCTGTAATCCTGCAGACAAACAAACAAAAAAAACGAGCTGAAAATAGGCCTAATTATGCTACAATAAAAAGTTAAGTCATATAACGGCACCATAATTAAAGAACAATAACTTTCCACTCTGTACATCAATGATATTGTCAGGGTTCTAATTAAATCAGGTGGCTCATCACGTGTTTAATCTCACTCAGACTCTGGATCACGTGTTGTTGATTTAAGGGAAGCTGCACTCTCAGCTATAGTGTTATTGATTCATTACAGCCAGGCCGACCTTTGACCCCAGGTCTGCTTGTGCAGTGCATGCTGGGTAAGAGGTGCTGAGCAGTGTGCATGAGCATCGCTGATAGAAGCGGTTGGATGAGTTTTGTGAACTGATTGAACTTGCAGCCGAGGCTCACGCAGGTAAGGCTTCTCTTACAAACGCACTTTTACATATCGCCAGTATTTAGTTGTTCTGCAGTTGTCTCCAGTAAGTGAATTTATCAAGTGTTTTTGTCCATATTTTGTCCAGCGATCAACATCTTATCTTTTGCTCTGATCTTTTAGAGCTTATAAAGTATTTTCTTTTATTCAGACCTATTTTTTGTACTTTTTTTAATCTACATGTGCATGTTGTGCTGGTTTTCCTCCACAAGCACAAGCTCAGAGTGTCGTACGCTGTTGGGACCCCTCGCTCGTGCTCTCTCGATATGCATCAAATGTCATACAATTGTTAACAGTTTTTATATAAAAATATCTATGGTGCCTCTAGTTTTTGAAAATAAAATATATCAAAATGACAAAAACGACAGTTTGACACTAATTGCTGGGGATCATGACATTCTGGGAAAAACATGGAGAGTCAAAGGTCAAAAGGCTGAAAGTCACTGGACTCGTTTGTTTAACTGTGAAACGCAGAGTTTTAATCTCCTGCAACACCATTGATTGTTTAAAAAAATACTTAAAATAGATTAAAACAGATTCCTGGGACATGATTCAAAATAGGGCTGGAAAAACCTTCTATCCCGATATAGGTAATTCCATATTTCAAAAACCATATATATATATATATATACAGTATATATATATATATATATATATATATACTGTGTATATATATATATATATATATACTGTGTATATATATATATATATATATATCACGATATAGCATGTAGGACTGCAACTAAGGATTACTTTCATTATCGATTAATCTCCTGATTATTTGCTCGATTAATTGATTAATGGTTTGGTGTATAAAATGTTAGAAATATTGAAAAATATCCATCCCAGCTTCTCAAAATCCAAGTTGATGTCTTTAAATGTCTTGTTTGATATAAAAACACATTTGAGAGGCTGAAAACAGCATTTTCTGCCATTTTGGAATGAAAAATTACAGTTTTTTCATAAATCAGAAAAATAGATGCTGATTATTTTTTGATCTACCAATCAATTAGTCGCCTAATGTTTGCATGTTTTCTGGTAATTCAATAAATAAATAGTGCATATGCAACAACCACATGGTAAAGCCTATTATGTGAATTATATACCTTATAAATGAAAAGTATTTTCTCATTCTATGGAGAACTTTAGTACAAAATGAACATAACAGTGAAATTGTAGAGAAAAAATGTATAAATATTTCCAGCTGTACACTGACTACAGAGTAATCAGATTAAGAAACAATTGTTTATGTGTAAACAATAATTGTGTATAATTGTAATGTGTATCACGATATATGATTTCATCACGGTTTGATTGAAAGACGATAAATTTTCATGTGTATAAATTATCGCCGTGCCCAAATTGACATGCGATACGTGAATTAATTAAAAAGTTCCTTTATTCTATCAACCCAACATTTACTTTCATCCTCCATGTTTCTACGTAATATGACGTCAATATATATAATTCCCAGAATACAACTCGGCAAGTCCGGTACCAAAATTCTCACTGACTTTCAGAAGCAAACCTAATTTTTCCGATTATTCCTACACCACTTGAACGCAGCATTAATAATTGTTAATCAAACTTTTTATAATTTAGCTGAAACTTCTTAATAAGCAGCTTGACTTTGATGGTAAATCACCAAGACAGATACTCAGGGTGGAAAATGACATGATATTGTTCCATATTCCATAGTAGTGAAGCTCCTACAGGTGAAGCTCCTACAGGTGAAGCTCCTACAGGTGAAGCTCCTACAGGTGAAGCTCCTCAGCTGTCAGCAGATGATGGCGGCGGCGCCGATGGCGGAGGCAGAGTCCAGCCCTCTGACCACTCACGTGCTGAACACCGGGGACGGTGTGCCGGCAGCCCGGATGGCCCTCAGCCTGCACCGGCTCGACTCACAGCTCATGATCTGGAACATGCTGAGTGTCGGGTAGGACAGAAAAAAATAATAATTCAAAAATATATATATTTTTTATTTATTTATTATTTAAACGTAAAAAGTATTGACTTTGTATTTACAGAGAGAAAATTTGGGGGGCTTTTCCAATTCACTTCAATTAAAAAGATTTTAAAAAAACAATAATTTAGTTACAATTTTCTAGCCGATATATTTTGATATATTTAGTTCACTTTACTCACATTTGAGACAGAAATTCATCATCATCTTATATGTAATTGTTAGAAATATGTTTATATGTAAAGAATGTTTTTTTTTAAATGTTGTTAAATCTAAATATTAAATCTAAATCCAAATGTTAAATCTTAATACATTAAGACAATTACATTTTAATATTTCAATTTAGATTTACATGTAACATTAAGATTGAGACTTAATTTTTAGATTTAACATTTAGATTTAATATTTAGATTTGACATTAAACTTACCTATATATATATATATATATATATTTTGTTTTCATATTTAAAATTGTTTTACGTATAAACATATTGTTAACAATTGCATATAGCATGTTGTTATATATATATATATATATAAAATAATACTGAATAACTGAATTTTCCCAAATGTGATAAATCTTGTGGTGAATATACTGAATTTTAATAATAATAATATCTTTGTTCATGAGAGAACAGTAGAAAGTCCTTCTGAGCTTTAATGAACTTTATAACTCAGCAGTTTAATGATTTTTTTAGGACTACAAATAAAGATGGCCGCTGCGCAGGACTGGTCAGCGGGGGAGCGCTCAGGCCCGGGACGTACAAGCTGCGCTTTGAGACGGGCTCATACTGGGAGAGTCTGGGTCACTCCTCCTTCTACCCGTATGTAGAGGTGAGCTTCAACATGTACCAGGACACCACCTGCTGACCTACCACCTCTTTGGACTCGTGCTAATGAGTTTGTAGTCAAACAAAAGTCAGATCATTTCATTTGTAGTCCTTATCTTCATGTGTTTTTAAGTTCCTGCTGGTGGTTTAATAGCAACAACTTTTGTAGTTGAATTTTTTAAGTGGCATCACTTTTTGTTAGCGATGCAAGTAGCTGCCTCTGGAAATGATTTTACTCAAAGTCAACGGATAATTAATAATTTGCAGATTTATATTATTTAGAAAGTTCTGATATAATGATTTATGAATGTTCTGAATAAAACACCAGATTCATTCCTGGTTTAAAAAAAGGCCGTTTTTTGTTTTAAATGAATTAATGGGGCTTAAAGGAATTTCTTTTTTTCTTTTTTATAGTTAAAGATTGTTATTTTTATACTTATAAGTTATAAATGATTGCAGACACATCCTATGAAAATACTTTTTGTTGTTACTGAACATAAGGACACATGTAAACGTCTCACAAATATAAAGTTTGACTATAATTTACAATAATATACAGATGCGTGTGTTGTGTTCAGCAGATGTCAGCACCTTGTATCCTGTGAACCCTACAGGATACAAGGTGCTGACATCTGACCCCATGAACCTTTGTCTGCTTCAAACATGTCTTTGTGGACCTTGAAGATTTGTATTGCAGTAGCAAAGTGCAGGTTTGTGACCAGTAATCACCACAAGATGTCGCCAGAACAAAGACTTACTGTAAGCACGTCTGTAGACTTAGACATCGTCAGAAATAACAACATTGATTTATTGCCGAGTTATTGTGACACCATGGAAAACAGAGAGGTCAGGTTTTCATTCAGGACTGAAGAGAAAATAATCATTTACCACGCTAACTAAACACTACTTGATTTGTATTAAAACTTTGTCGTTATTAGTGTGTATTTATTGTGTGTGTGTGTGTGTGCGTGTGTGTGTGTGTGTGTGTGTGTGTGTTTCCAGGTTGTGTTTACCATCAGCGCCCAGCAGCAGAGCTTCCACCTCCCTCTGCTGATGAGCCGGTTCTCCTACAGCACCTACAGAGGAAGCTGAGCGCTCAGCAGCTTCAGCAACATATATACATTATATATATATATATATATATATATAATGTATATACATATGTATATGTATATATATATATGTATATATATATATATATACATATATATATATATGTATATATATATATATATATATATATATATTATGTCATTACATTTGCTGACTGTTAAGCTTCAAATATTACATTACAGAATACAATGTGTTTATATATATATATATATGTACACAGTATATATAAACGTACATTTGGAGTGACATGAGCATTTTAACCATCATCATCGCTGATGTAGCTGCAGACTGTAGGTGCATAAACAACATTTGAGACTTAAGTTACTTATTGAGGATTCAAGGGTCATTAATTGTCACAGTGGTTCATCAAGAAAAACAAGACAATACAAAACAGAAGTGCATTCCTGCAGTGCATTTTATTTAACATTTGCATCAGGAAGAATGGAAACAGCAGCAACAAAAATATAATAAAATATTAAATGCAGATTTAACATTTGCATCTCTTTATGTGATGGTTCATGTTATTACTCATAACACTGCAAACCTAGCTATTCTTTTAGGAAAAATAATCTTCATACATATGCATGCAAACCTCTTAGTCATTTTGCATTGAGACTTATATTGAAAGTTTTATTGATTCGGTATGAAGAGGATGAAGCAACTGAAAATGCAGCAGAAATGATTTGTTGATTTCGTTTTTCTATTTTGATTTATTTTGATTATCATTTTGAGGATATTTTTTTCAAGCAGAAATTACAAACATTTGCTGTCTTATATGATAGTAAATTAAAAATATGCGTGTTTTGGACGTTTGATTAGAATAAAAGACTAATTTGAACATACCATTAACTCGAATGATTATTACTATTATTATTGTTGTTGTCGTTGTTATTATGTAGATTAAATAGATACAATTATTAATTGATTAGTTGATAAAAATAATCAACAGATTAATTAACAATAAAAAATTATAGTTACTTTTACAGAACCAACCAAAAATAATTTCAATAGTAATATAATTGACCTCTGACGTTTATTTTTTTGTTCTTTACTTTTGTCTTTTATTTCTTCTCACAAACTGAAACATGTATTTTCAATATGTCATTGTCGTGTCCAACTGTTCAATTATGTCATTTCCTTTACATATCAAGTGGAAAACGCACAGTCATCCTATGTTTTTGTAACAGCAAAGATGCTCTGTTACATGAGGTTGAAGAATGCACGTGAGCTCTGTCTCAGCCAATAAGAGCGAAGGTTTACCGTGAGGACCCAGTGTCGGCCTTTCTGTTGCCTGAATGCAATAAAGTCATCTTTAAGCGAATTAAACGCGTTTTCGTGTATTGAATTAGTAATATATCTTTTCATGAAATAAAGAGCCATTATGTGACCTT
Organism: Bovichtus variegatus; assembly: GCA_943593645.1. Classification (NCBI taxonomy): domain Eukaryota; kingdom Metazoa; phylum Chordata; class Actinopteri; order Perciformes; family Bovichtidae; genus Bovichtus; species Bovichtus variegatus. The sequence continues at coordinate 13,367 of CALSCE010005914.1, forward strand.
AAAAAAAAAATGTGTATTAGTAAATATATTTGTTTTTGGAACATTTTCCGTCAGGCATTCAAAGAGAGAGTCTATCGGGGCTTTACATCATCCTCCCGTTGACATTTCAAGCTCTTATTCAATAACACTTGTTGGTTCAACACGATGAAGTTCAGGGTGGGAAATTAAACCAGAAACGTTTTGGACTAAAGTACCGGACACACGGCACGGGGAGGATGTCTCAGGTGCTGAGGCTTCTCTCGGCGGCTTCCCTGCCTCTGTGGCGGGCTGGAGGAGCCCGGGCTCGGCTCTCTGCGGTGATCGCAAGACGGTTCTTCACAGTCGGATACCGGAGCTCCGCTGTCTTGGTGGGTGAAGGTTGACGTTTTCTGGACTAACTAAACATTTTATCTGTAACTTAATGACCCACATTTCATCACCACTTCGGTTGGAAGTTAGCTAGATTCAAACTTTCACATTAATTTGTGTATCTAAAGGAGCGGATATCTAGTTAGTCCGACTACGTGCCAAATCCCATTGCAAAATCCTTCAATTCAGAAATCATTTGCTTAATATAAAAATAGCACAACCTCTAAAACTTTACTCAAAACGGTATATGCCTGATTATAATCTACTTTTTAAATCGGCATTAATCAGATCCAGTGACAAGCATTTATTGCAAGAAAAATATAACTTTTTGTGTGGAGATCAGACGAAGCTCGCTGCTACGCAGTTGGCAAGCAGACTTTGGGGATTGCAGACAAAGAAGGGCTCGTATATAAGATTAAAGATTACAGTGACATGTTGTTCTGTATTCAGATGTATGGTATGTATTTTAAAATATGCCAATACTGGCAACAGTTCTTCAGGTTCTTCTCACAAAGCAAGCTGCTTGTTAGCTGACTGAGGCCCGTTTAGCGTTAAGAGGATTTTGGCCATGTTGTCAATCCCAAATTGTGCCTTTTTAAAAGGATAGATTCACTTTTTCTTTTCTATGTTAATACAGTAGTCACACTCCCATTATATTTAAATAAGTAGTAGTAGTATGTATTGTAATGTATCAAAAGTATGTGTTTGTAATAATAACGATGTCATTCCAGAACCATGGTGATGGTCATTCCAGCATATTAACCTACAGTTATAAATATCATATAAAGCCATTAATACATCACAGAATAGAGCAAGAATTATTAATAAAGTAGATTCATGAGAACACACGGACTGTTTATTAAGCCAGAACTATTGAACCTTAAAGATTTAGGAAAAGAGACATTTCAATAAGTCTCTGGGAAATTGGGGATTTTCTGACATTTTGTTGACAAAACTGTTGATTTGATTTAATGGTGAAAATAAACAAAATTGATTGACGATGAATATAATTATTAGTTGCTGGTACATCATGCCGTAGCAGTAAGATTTCCTCTCGTTGGAACTGAGGAGCCTGCACAAATGAATTTGAACAAGGTTGTCCACATACTTTTGGCCTTGTGCATCAATATCATGCTGACATGGTCAGTCTGGATTTCTTACACTGCTCTCAGAGTCTAATGCAAGTCAGACATCACTGTCAGGGGTTTAAAGAAAGGTGACCTTCAGAGTGTGTGTGTGTGTGTGGTGTGTGTGTGTGTACACCTGTACCTGTTAGAGGTTTTGTCTTAAAGTCATATATCAGAGAGTTTTGTGTATTCGTTGTAGTAACTGGTTCTTTTTTTTTTTCTTCCAGAACGTCTGTCGGACACCATCGAACTTCCTGTCGTGTCGCAGGTTCCAGTCAGCTCAGCGCCGGCTGTACTCCACTGAGCCCAAAGGTGAGCGCCGCTGTGTGTCTAATGCAAAGAAAGCTGGATGTTATTGTTGTTGTGCTCGTGCAGCTCTCGTTGGGCAGAAAAAGCTGCAAACAAATAAAAAGGAGAAGTTGTCTGCAAGGAAAGTTTTTATTGATGCAAAGATTTCAACCTACGAGATCTTCATCAGGAAAACATCCGTGAAGGCTACATGGACACGTGACTGCTACACCTACAGCTTTGGATAAATATGCAAAAAAAACACCTATCAATTTGCTATGTAGAGAAAAAAGCAGGACACAAAGGACGTCATTCATTAATTCATTTATTGTTATTCTTCTGAGGGTCGATGGAGCAGCTACTTTAGCTCAGCCTCGCCCTCATCGATCCAAACTCTATTGTAAAAGATGTCATCGTGGGGACAGAGCGGACAAAGCATGAAGTCACTTTTAAAAAAAATCTGCATCGTGATGGAGTTATTTCAGCATCTTTTTGATCCGTTTATTGCATTTTAAATCCAGCAAAATCTGTTTATTTCGGGTTTCTACCACTTAAAGGCTGGTGGCATCTCCGTGGAGGTGAAGTTCTCTCCTCCCCGAACACAGCAACTGATACTGAGATGAACTGATGTGTAATCTAACACGTGTGTTTCAGATGGAGGAGGAGCAGGAGGAGGAGCAGGAGGAGGAAGATCATCAGGTGGAGGGAAAAGAGGAGGAAACGACTGGTGGAGCCGAATGCAAAAGGTTTGCAAAAGAAGTTGACTTTGTTAAGTCGTTCAGCTCCATTATTCATCTTTCTCCTCCTGCTGCATCATCAAATATGAAGTTTCTAAACTTCTAAAAAAGTTGTTTTTCTGCTTTACATTTTTTATTTATTCTTAAGATTTCTTTCTTTTCTCTGTTATATTTTTCTCTTTCTTAGCTGTGTAAAGTGCTCAATACATTTCCCAGTGACTCGTATTGTTAGCGTCCTCACCGCTGGCGCGTGTCTCCTCAGGGCGACCTCCCCTGGGACGAGAAGGATTTCCGTTACTTGGCCGTCACTGTGGCCGGAGTCAGTTCAGTGCTGCTGTATTACTACTTCAGAGACACCGGCAGAGAGATCAGCTGGAAGGACTTCGTCCACCGCTTCGTGGGCAGAGGGATGGTGAGGAGGACACGGCCGACACCGCTTAGAGTCCGGATCAGTTTTAAACGTCCAGAGAAAAATAAAATGAACGTGTGAATCTGCCAACACCTCGGATAACACGAGGCAGGAGCCATAAAGACTGTAAAGGTTTATTCTTAGAGACGTGTTTCTTCTGTCCAGGTGGAACGCTTAGAGGTCGTCAACAAAGAGTACGTCAGAGTCATCCTGGTGCCGGGCGCCAACGCTGAAGCGGTGAGACACAACGCACCGACGTGTGACGGCTTTGAAACAAATGAAAGCCAACGAATTGTAATGACGTCCGGTGTATTTGTGTTAACTGTTTACATACTGCGTGTAATGGTAAAATGTTAAAAATGGGACCAACAAACGATCTGGATCTTTGTGAAACCTGCGGAACATCTTATCGTACCAACGCTTTTCTTTTTCTCTTGTAATGCAAATGTTCTGTGACCCGCAGAGCAACATTTGGTTCAACATCGGCAGCGTGGACTTGTTTGAGAGGAACCTGGAGGCGGCGCACATGGAGCTCAGCCTGGAGCCGTCCAGCCAACCCGGCGTCGTCTACATCAGCGAGTGGGACGGGTGGGTGACCCTCTTTCATAGAGCCGCGTAGTTCCATACGTTCACATTTGATTGCTGCGCAGACGTTTCTTTTTATGCATGTCCATTTGTTTTGTTTAAAGCCTGTATTTATGCACAGTTTCTAGATAAAGAACATTATTATAATTAGTCTTATATGCTGGTGTCTGGGGGACGGAAGCTTTTTAAAAAAAATAAATAAAAAAATTCTGATTACAACATTGAACAACAAAAAGAATCAGCAGGAGAGCTAGCTAACGTTAGCTGTTAGCATCCGGTGGAGCGAGGGTCCATAGAGTTGCACCGTGGTGAGTTCAGGCTCTTTTTTTAAAAAACATTTTTTATGAGTATTGGACAAAGGCAAAAAAATAAATCAGGATGTTTTTAAATGTAGTTTTTGGTGAGAAACTTGAATAAATACAGTTTTCACAGCAATATAAAATAGATATCAGAGAGGGAATTATGAAGCGCTTTGGATTTAGTTATTTTACCGTAGAATCGTGGAATTTACTGGTATTAATATCTACTAAGTTTCTGGTGTCCGTGGCTGCGTAGGATTGTTTCAGACTCCAAACATCTAAGAACTCGTTGTAAAGAAGTCGACGTGTTTCCATCCATGTTCGTTACCGGTGACCTTTAAACGTTTCCACTGCGGTCACAAAGGGAGGCAATGTTCATTAAAGGAGCAATGAGTGAGATAATTAAAACCTTTTGGGGAATATGTTTTGCACGAAGAGCAAAAACAAATATCCAAACCACAGCCGTCTGTGTGTGTCTCTCTGTGTGTGTCTCTCTGTGTGTGTCTCGCTGTCTCTCTGTGTGTGTGTGTGTGTCTCTGTGTGTGTCTCTGTGTGTGTCTCTCTGTGTGTGTCTGTGTGTGTCTCTGTGTGTGTCTATCTGTGTGTGTGTGTCTCTCTGTGTGTGTGTCTCTCTGTCTCTCTCTGTGTGTCTCTCTGTGTGTCTCTCTGTGTGTCTCTCTCTGTGTCTCTCTGTGTGTGTCTCTGTGTGTGTCTCTGTGTGTCTCTCTGTGTGTCTCTCTCTGTGTCTCTCTCTGTGTCTCTGTGTGTGTGTCTCTCTCTGTGTGTGTCTCTGTGTGTGTGTCTCTCTCTGTGTCTCTGTGTGTGTCTCTGTGTGTGTCTCTCTCTGTGTGTGTCTCTGTGTGTGTCTCTCTCTGTGTCTCTGTGTGTGTCTCTCTCTGTGTGTGTCTCTGCGTGTGTCTCTGTGTGTGTCTCTGTGTGTCTGTCTGTGTCTCTCTGTGTGTGTCTCTCTCTGTGTCTCTGTGTGTGTCTCTCTCTGTGTCTCTGTGTGTGTCTCTGTGTGTGTCTCTCTGTGTCTCTCTGTGTGTGTCTCTCTCTGTGTCTCTGTGTGTCTCTGTGTGTCTCTCTCTCTCTGTCTCTCTGTTTGTCTCTGTGTGTCTCTGTCTCTCTGTGTCTCTGTCTCTGTGTGTCTCTCTCTGTGTCTCTCTGTCTCTGT
>CALSCE010005926.1:0-10127 GCA_943593645.1 Bovichtus variegatus
AGAAAGAAAGGATGAAGCCGGGGAATGAGAGACAACAAGAGATGACAGCCTGGTCAGACAAATGGGCAGATGCAAGAATTGAAAGATAAACGAGGGAAGGCAGAGAGAGAAATATGAAGAGAAATGGGACTGGACTGAGCCAACAGCGGTGCCAAGGGAAAGAGGGAGTGAGAAGAGAGAGATCGATGTAAAGATGGGGGGGAAAAGAGAAAAAGTGGATAAACGATTGGAAGCCCTGAGGAAAAGAGGCAGATAGCTGTAGGTGGGATACAAGAAATTAAAAAGGGGGCAAGTAAGAGATCAAAGATGAAGACGAGGGGAGAGGGAGAGAAGGAGGGAGAGAGCAGAGTATGTGGAGATCAATAGTGATTAAGTTGGGGGAGAACAAAGAAGGAACCCAGAGAGGATATAAGCTGAGACATACATGAGTGGAAGACACCATTTGAAACACTGCCGCGGGGGGGGTCACACATTGATGCCATCAGCTAAGTGGAGACATGCGATGAATTCTGATTAGTCACTAAACGCCTGAACCGCGTCTTGGTGTGTATTTTGAAAAGTAATTAGTGAGCCTTTCAAGCTGCTACACTTTATAGTAGACACTTGGTCGTTTCACCTCAGCAAGACTTAATTACCCAGTGAGCAACATGGAAAACGGCCCCCTCAGGGGCCGCGGGAAAGCTACGAGTCCAATGCATATCAATGGTAGTTGAATCAGTAGCACGTTCAAGGGGGATGTTGCACTATTAGAGTCGAGTATTAACGGAGCTGCGCCCTGCGTCTACTCGCGTGGCCTTAAGTTGTACAGGGGCCCCGTGTCAGAAATATTGTTTTAGTTTATATTGTGCTATTATGGTTCATGTTGCCAAATCTTTTCCCGTTTTAGGCGGCGGCCCAACAGAAACCACTTAACCTTGACAATATCCTGAAACACATAATATACAACATATGACAATAATAATAATTTAACCTGCCTTCAGTGATCCTTGGCTCTACATCCATATCTATCTATACTGCACAATTTATACTCAATGCAAAAATAGAAGAAAAGGCTGAATGTGAGCATCAGTCGAGACTTCTGTCCTCTTTGTTTGGCTGGGTATGATAAGCTAAGCTGCTGGTTTTCACATCTGTTTCTGAGTCTACTCGCACCCACGTCGACGTTCGCCCCAAACAAAATTAAACTCGCTGAATACATTTTCTAAAATGTGAAAGCTAGTGGAGTGAGCCACGTCTTAAACTCTTTTCTTCTCTGGGACACGATAAGCACCGACCAACTGTGACATCCGTCCTCATCATCATATGCTCCAACTTCATTAAACTTATTACTTCTAATGTTGCCGAGCTCTGAAGTGCACCTACTCCAAGTCACTCTGGGTTGGAAAAGCTTAATAGCTTAACTGTAAATGTGAAATACTTCATACAGCTTGATGGGAACAAAGCTGAGCTTTCAGCATTGTGGACAGTTCAACTGATCAAAGAAATAGGGATCGCTCAAATAAACAGAACTGCAGCTATTTTGTACCCTAATTTCCCTCTGGTGTGTTATTACTGTCAGAGGGTTCAGGCTCGCAGTCTTCCTGACAGTTTCTATACATTCAGGCCAGACACCACATGCAATATGCACCAGGATGGGACTGGGATTAAAATCTATATTCTAGAGATGAAAGAGGCAGAGTGATAGACAGGTGGAATGAGGAGGTAATGATGAATGACCTTATTCTAAAGTCCATACCTTTCAACAATATTCTCCCTCTTGCTCACACACACATTATGCTGTGTACGTCAGTTCAGAAATGCACCTTCTGAAAAATTGATTACACCCACTACAGATCCCACAGATCTCTATCTGGGCCATCCATCATTTAAATCAGGAACCAGCGGCACATTTTGAAGATGGATGTGTCAAAAAGTGCAGCTAAAGACGCAACAATGGTAGGTGCTGTTATCCGAAGACACAGGTGAATACACTACAGTGACGTCCCGGTAAAAAGAAAAACAGGTTTTTTTTATTGATGATCTCTTCTCCTCAAACAGATTGTGTCTTTTTGATAACATGAATCCCTCCTGCAGGGCTTCTGGTTGAACATTTGAAATCATACGCCCTCCTCATTTGTCATACTGGTCTAAAATTGAGGCTGTAACACACCAATCATGGACCTAATTGGTCATGGTGTGATTCAGGATGTCACACTCTCACATGCACGTACACTTATCTATTAAAAAATTACCCGGCAATCAAGACGTTGTAACCATTTATCCAAGTGCTCTGCTTTCCAAAAGTAGCTTTTAACCTCATTTAAAAAACACACACACACACACACACACACACACACACACACACACACATGGCAGTTGTGCTAGTTTGTGGCTAATTAGCTCATCATTGATTGCTCTGATTGGTCACTAAATTAAACTGATGTTACCAATGGTTACCAACATTTGTGAGCAGCTGCAGGGTCATCAGCCATGCACCCAACACACGCACACACACACACACACACACATGCACACACGCACACACACAAACGCACACAATGAAACCGTATAAGTAGTTTCAAATTGTGAAATATTATTCTGGGTGAATCAATTAACTGTCACTTTGAAACTTTGACAAGATAAAGACACGTGTGACCTCAGCAGCATATTCACCCACAGTGCACTGTGACAGGTCGGCTGCGCTGTTGATGCTGAAGGCAGAGATTCACAAAAACTCCCACACAAACCTTCTCCTCAAGTTCAACATACACTCTATATAAACCAACACACGCGCATGGTTGAACCCTCTAGCCTCAAAATCTCTCCCCACATCAACACACTCCCTTACACACAGACACTTACACACCACTGTGGATATGAATTATGAATTTTGCAGAGTGGCAGATGAATAAAAGATGACAGCGGAGGCGGTGTGTAGGGACCTGTACTGTCATACGTTACTAAAATCAAACCGTAGCTGGGATTTCCTCTTTCTCTCCGTGTTTATGGGGAAGTGTCAGAGCGCAGCCAGGCTAGTTTCCTCTGAGGACTCTCAGTCTATCTTTAGTCTCCAACCCTCTGCTCCGGTCGGCTCGGCTGTCAGGTAGCAGTGCTGCACGTCCAGCTGATCAGAAGAATCTCATAATGCCTGAAGGCTAGTTGTAGCAACACAGTTTTCCTTGCACACTGCAAGACTTGTGTGCAATTGTGCCTACAGTCTGTTTCATCAGTTTTAACTGCTGTGGAAAAGCTGTTGACTTTAATTAAAACTTGTCTTTTTCTTTTTGTCTTCATTCTAAAAGTTCTTTTTTTTTTTTTATTTACGCTTTCTTTGCTTCGTTGCCGAGAGTTAGATCTACACAACTCTCACAGCTGTCTGTTCAATATGAAGCTGTTTAACACGTTGCCGTTTTACAGGGGTTATGTGCTGAACTATTTCTTGGCCGTGACTTATTTTTTCTGGTTGCCCGGTAACTTCATGGTGACGACAAGACCGATTAAGCAAATTATGTGGTAATTAGTGAGTTTAAGAGGTGCTGGAAGGTTAATTTTTTGGGGGGGTTTTGGACACAGCCAGGCTAGCTTTTCCTCCCTGTTTCCAGTTATTATGTTAAGCTAAGCAACTGCTGGACGTGGAATCAAATAAATTAAACAAATGAGAATATTTCGCAAATTGTCAGCTGATGGTACAGATTTTTGAAGCAGTCTTTGATTCGGGACCAAGACCTTGGTATTGCTAAACAATCTTCAGGGTTTGTCAAAGATTGTTAGGGATTCATTTGTCAGAAAACAAAATGCTGCTATGTCAAAATCACCTGGTCAACACAGGATTTGGGAGTGTTATTGTTGCCAGTAATGTCAGATGAGGGTGTAATCCCACACGGCACCGTGTAACCTCACTGACTCCGTTACGTCAGGAAAAAATAAAATGCTGACAAAAAACAACAGATTCTTTATTCCCAGGCTGTTCGTGAATGTGGGAGAAGATTAAAAGAATTCACATCTGGCAGAGAGAGAGAGAGAGAGCGAGACAGAGAGAGAGAGAGACAGAGAGACAGAGAGAGAGAGAGAGAGAGAGACAGAGAGAGAGAGAGAGAGAGAGACAGAGAGTGAGTTTGTCAAAAACACTTTATTTACAATATTTTAAATACAATACATAAAAGTGCTTTTTTTAAAAAAAAAACTATCTCATAAAAACTTGTGCAAAGTGCAATTCTTCGTCCCTGACAGAACAAATAATATTTTTAAAACACCAACGTTGTTTAAAAGTGTCTAAATCTCCTATATGTTTATAAAACCTGAACTCGAGCCAGAGTCTCGCCCTGATGTTGCACAGCCACACTGCTTTGGCCTCCTGCCCCTCTCTGTTCTCCACTCTGTTTTTTCTACTTATGTATATGGCCATCTTAGCTTCTCCTGAGAGGAAATTTAGGAGCTGCCACTTTTCTTTGTTCGCTTTTTTGTAGGCAGCTCCCATGATAAAAACACTCTCAGTAAAAACTACATTAAAAAGACTAAAAACCAATGTTAAGAGAGTGAAGAAACTTAAAAGTCTCTTACACTCGCTAAAAACATGGAAAACAGTCTCATGTAGTTGACAAAAAGGACAGTTGTTAAAAACAGCAGGATTAATAACAGAGATAAAAGCATTGGAGGCGATGGCGCCATGTAAAATCCTCCACTGGAGGTCGGCGGTCCGCTTTTTGAGGGGAGGTTTATATAAAATCCTCCACTGTGGGCCAGGTCCACTTCCTCCACCCAGCCTGGTACTCCACACAGTGGAGGGCCTGTCGCTGAGGGTATTTTTTTTTATACTTTTTACACAGTTCCCGTAAAAGGCGGTTTTATCCGCCTTATGCAGCGACAGTCTCTCAGGGTTTTTGACCTTGAGCAGGGGGCCGGTCAGTTCTCCGAGCCCTGGGCTTAGGTAGATTTCTGGAAAGGGATCTGCTGGGTCTGGAGAAGCCTTTCCACCGCCGTAGTCCTTGATGAGGCTCCTCTCCTTTCCCGACAGCCTCTGCCTCCAGAGCTCCAGGATCCTCTGGGCCATCCGGAGAGAGTTCAGACCCAGCAGAGAGCCCAGGGCCCGGGCATCGCTCAGGTCCGGCCCCACTGCATCCACCAGCTGTTGTAGAGTCAGGGTCCTGGACCTGCACAGCGCCGCCATCAGGCCAGGTGTGACGCTGCTGCAGATGTCTAACCTGGCTCTGTGAATTAGAGGCTCATTTAACAACCAGTGCAGAGAGTCAGACTTTGTGCACCTTTTTTGATTAAAAAGGGCCCAAGACTTAAAAACACCCTGATAAAACGGAGGCAGCCCACTTAACTTTAAACATTTAGAATCAGTTAAAAACAGAGCAGCATCCAGCCCCAGGTTACTCACACGTCTGAGAATGCAGCTGGCCACATCTCTCCACACCAAATCAGCCGGGCCTGTAAGATATTTTTGTAAAAACTGTAGTCTAAAAGTGGCTGTTCGGCTGGCCAGGTGGATGAGGCCCTGCCCCCCCTCCTCTCTGGGTAAAAACAGCACCCCCTGTGGCACCCAGTGTAGACCATCCCAAAAAAAATCCACCATCTTTGCTTGTATTTTGGCTAATAAACCTGAGGGAGGGTCTACACAGGTCAGGCGGTGCCACAGTTGGGATGCAACAAGATTGTTTAAAACCAAAACCCTACCTTTAAAAGACATTTGAGGGAGCAGCCATTTCCATTTGGAAATTTTTCCCTCAATCTTTTCTGTGACGTTCTCCCAGTTCCTCTGGACCACGTCCTCCTTACCCAGAAACACTCCTAAATATTTAAAACCATCTTTTTTCCAGGCCAGGTTCTGGGGAAGAACTGGGAGACCGCCACGCCACTCACCGACAGCGAGGGCTTCACTTTTCTTCCAATTCACCCTCGCTGCCGATGCTGTACTAAAATCCTTTATAATGTCAGTTAAAAGGTCTGCGTCCCTCTGGCTTCCAACAACAACCACTATATCGTCAGCATACGCTGATAAAACAATGCCGCCATTAAAACCAGGTAAAAACAGACCCTGTAGGTTGGAACGTATTTTGCAGAGGAGAGGTTCCAGGGAGAGCGCATAGAGCATCCCCGACAGAGCACAGCCCTGCCGGACCCCTCTACACACTCTAAAAGGAGCACACAGAGCACCATTAAACTTCAGCACACTCTCAACTTCACTGTACAAAACCCTGATCTTAGCTATGAAACCAGCGCTGAACCCAAACTTCTCCATCACTTTCCAGAGGAAGTTGTGCTCAACGCGGTCAAAAGCCTTTTCCTGATCTAGAGAAATCAGACCAGTATTAATGCCCAATGAGCTGGAGACCTCCAAAACATCCCGAATTAGGTAGACATTGTCTACCATGGACCTGCCGGGCACACAATAGGTCTGGTCCCGGTGGATGACCTGCTCCATAGCCCTCCCCAGCCTGGTGGCCAGGGCCTTGGACAGAAGCTTGTAATCCACACACAGCAAAGACACAGGGCGCCAGTTTCCGATGTCCTGCAGGTTTCCTTTCTTAGGCAGGAGTGTTATTACTGCTCTGCGGCAGGACATCGGCATGGAACCAGAGGCCAGACTTTCATTAAAAACATCTAAAAGATCATATATTAAAATATCCGAGAAGGCTTTATAAAACTCGACTGTGAGGCCGTCGATGCCGGGAGCCCGCCGTCCCTGCATAGCCTGCAGAGCGGCCTGCAGCTCCCGCATGGTCAACGGCCCCTCGAGCTGTGAGTTGGCTTCCTCGGAGACCTGTGGTAGTCCACCACAGAACTCCTCCACCAGTGTGTCCTCCCCCTCATACTCACTGGAGTAGAGGGAGGAATAAAAACTCACAGCTCGCCTTCTGATCTGGCTTGGTTCCGTTATTTCTTGCCCTGCGTCTGAAAGGAGTGAGTGGATTACCCTCTTCTGCCCGTTCTTTTTCTCCAGGCCGAAGAAAAAGCTAGAGGGAGCATCCATCTCGGTGGTGTTTTGAAACCGGGACCGGACCAGTGCACCCTGTACTTTTACCTCTAGCAGGTCGGCCAACGCCATTTTTTTTATTTTGAGGATTTCAATATATCCTCGATCTCCTGTGGACTCACTGATTTTTTCTAGTTCCACTATGTCACCCTCCAGGTCTTTCATAGATCTGGTGATGTCTTGTGTGACATTGAGGGTGTGCTGCTGACAAAGCATTTTGATTTCAGTCTTACCATGGTCCCACCACTGCCTAAGATTGCTAAAATCACCCTTGCTCTGTCTAAAAACACTCCAGAAATAAATAAAAACCTCTCTAAATTTTTTATCAAAAGTTAAAACTGAGTTAAAATGCCAGTATGCGCTTCTTGGCACAATGTTTCTAATAAAAACATTACATAAAAGCAAGGAGTGATCTGTAAAACCAACAGGTAAAATAGTGCACACTTTAAAAATATTAAAATGATGTTTAAAACAATAAATACGATCTAACCTGGCTGAGGAGATCCTGTTCTCTCTCAGGTGGGACCATGTGTACTGTCTAGTGTCTGCATGCATCCTCCTCCACACATCCACCAGGCCATGAGAGTGGACCAGCTGCCTCAGAGCGTTCTGGGACGCTGGATGCGGCTCTGCGTGGTTACGATCTAAAAGTGCATTTTCTGTGCAGTTAAAATCTCCCCCCAAGAATAAAAAATCCTCCGAGGCACAGCCATTTAAAACATCGTTAACTTTTTGTAAAAACAGCTTCCTCTCTGCACCGATTGTTGGAGCATACACGTTTATAAAAACAGCATTAAAAAGGTCAAACCGTGCTTTCACTAAAAGCAACCTCCCCTCGATAAAATGCTCGACCTCCAGTGAGACTGGAGTAAAAGACTTGGAGAAGAGGAAGCCCACTCCTCCACTAAGAGAAGTGTTGTGGCTTAAAATGACTTCCCCTTCCCACTCTCTCCTCCAGTCTGTCTCATTAAAACAGTCGCTGTGCGTTTCTTGTAAAAACAGTACATCAACATTCTTCATTCTGGCGGTTTCATAGATTTGTGTTCTTTTTTTAAAAACTCTGGCTCCATTCACATTTAAAACACCTATTTTACATCTATCCATAATAAAATATGTGTTAAAAGCTAAAATAAAAACAAATAAATTAGTTAAGACACACATCATCAATGTTCATTTGCTTTTTTACCTTTAACACAAGTTTTTTTAATCTAAAAACCTCCTGGTCAGTGAGGCCAGACTCCTCTCTCTGGCTCATATGGAGTCTGGCTGAGGTATTAAAAACGGCTATATCAGGAAAGTGTTCCTCCACTTTTACACCGTGCTGGTTTTTAGTTTGCTGGAGGAACACTTTCAAACTTTCAGCCGTGTACATCTTTTTTTTCTGACTGTTACTTAAAACCACACTAAAACCCTCGCTGCTGTCTGAGGCAGACTCTTCCTCACTGGTACTGTCCTCAGTCTGCCCCAGCCTTCTTCCTGTCTGCCCTTCATCCCCAGTTTTTATATTTTTTGCCTCAGTTTCTTTTTTTGCCCTTCTTCTTCTTTTTGTAGCAGGTTTTTGTTTATTTGTTTCTGCTACTGCTGCTTCCTCCTCCATCTCCGCTTCCTCAACCTGTTCACCCCAAGTCCTTTTTTCCACTATATGATTTACATTAATTTCACTGTTATTTTCTGGTTCTGTCTGTTCTCTGTTTTTGTCTGTTTTATTGACCTGCTCCCCATCATTTTCACATGTTTCTTTACCTTTATTACCCTCCACCTCGTTTTCTCCTGCCTCACCCAAACAAACGTGCTCACTTTCTTCTACACCTTTACTATTACACCCACCCTGTGAAATCTCACCACCTATCTCGTGCACAAGGTCGGACACGACAGTGGCACGGCGCGGCGCGGCTCGCGGAGCGGCCACCGGCCGCCCAGGCGCAGCCATCGGCCGCCCAGGCGCTGCCACCTCATCCGCAGCGACAGCAGCAGCGGCTGCTCCCGGGGCGAGGGGGTCCACCGCCACAGCGGCTGCGGAGCAGCCGCCCACGGCGGCGAGGCTCTCCCCCCCCCCAACAGCAGCCGCCCGCCGCTCCGCTACAACCGGCACGATAGAGGGTGTCCCCGCAGCAGCGCCAGCCGTCTCCCCTGGCCCAGGCGGAGCCGGCTCCCCGCGCCTCGGACAGGCCCTCGCGGTGTGTCCCTCCTCTCCGCAACCAAAACACTTCATGACCGATGAGGTCGCAAAAAATCACGTAGTCATAATCATCTACTCTAACATGAAAGCGGAGGTTGAGCTCCACATCCCGGTTATTAAGTATCATATATAGCTGTCTGCGGTGAGACACTACGTGCTTCAGTAACTGAGACTTACATCCAGACAGCATCTTCTTCACCGGGGAAACTATCTTCCCGTGTCTGGACAGCTCTCTGCTGAGGAACTCATCGGTTATGAAGGGAGGGACGTTTGACAGGATCACCCTGGTTGCGGGCAGGGTCAGTGGCTGAACCTGTACAAACAAATCGTTCACCACGATACCTGTCTCGACGACGCGGTGCACCTTCTCCACCTGGTCCAGGAAGACGACAACGGCGCTGTTCATCCGCGCCAGCGACTTCACACTGCCGTGTCCGACCTTCTCCCCCACCGCAAGCCCGATCTCCTCCACGCTACACGGGAAGCCGGCAGATATCTTGATACCGTGCTTCCTCGTGAGCTTGGCGAAGTCTCCATTTACCATGGCGTCAGACGCCGACCGGCGTGACACCGGCAGGATGGAAAACACACACTATACACCACCTACACCACCTACAAACACCACAAATAAACTAAAGTAAACTGCCACCAATAAACTAAGTTAAATTAACATATATTATTAACAAAATAAATCAAAAAAAATCTCAAAAAGCACGCGCTCAGCGTCTCGCTCACACACCACAAACTCCCAGCATGCACCGAGAGAGAGAGAAAGAGAGAGAGAGAGCAAGAGAGAGAGAGAGAGAGCGAGACAGAGAGAGAGAGAGACAGAGACAGAGAGACAGAGAGACAGAGAGAGAGGGAGAGAGAGACAGAGACAGAGGGAGAGACAGAGAGAGACAGAGAGAGAGAGAGAGAGAGAGTGAGAAAGAGAGAGACAGAAAGAGAGACAGAGAGAGACAGAGAGAGACAGAGAGAGAGAGAGAGAGA